>CM048746.1:68473683-68483683 GCA_026315105.1 Locusta migratoria | reverse complement strand
AAGTTGTTACAATGTACTGGGTAAAGTTTTAAATAAGGTATTTTGGCTTCTTTGCTTGCCTGCCGCGGTGGCCGAAGGGACTGAGACGCGCCAGTCACGGTCTGCACGGCCACTACGACTACGGTCGGGGGTTCGAATCCCCCCTTGCGCATGGATATTTGTGCCGTCCTTAGTGTAAGCTAGTTGATAAGTAGTTTGTAAGTTTAATGACTGATGACCCCGTAGTTAAGTCCCATAAGCTATGCAAACATTTGAACATACGAAACTTCTTTGCTTGTCGTATTTCCAATACAAAATATTAGATCGCAGTCTTGGCTTGAAGAACGTCAAATATATCAAGATATATTGTTATAGACGCTTTATAGCAAGAAGGATGATTAATTTTTGTGCTTGTCCAAGTCGCGAACACGCTTCGCTGACAATGTGAGAATGGTTGTCAGTGTGAGAAGCGCTATTGTCTTTTAATTCACTCAGGGACACTGAAGTGTTAGCGCCCCTGTGTCTTTGTACACTATCTAAACGGAGATGGAAATATTTTAAGCGGGCTTGTAAACTAGTTTAAAAGAGTGTAATTCGTGGTAAGACGAATGGCTAGGATTTTTCTCTTACGCTAAATATTTCCGTTTGTACTATGTTTATTTTAATTTTTTCTCAGGACGTGCTGACGACATTGTGTGACTTCAGGAATTTCGTTCTGTAACTAACGCTTTCGCCTCGGTTCATCTGGAGTCTCTCGTACTTCATTCGTCCAACCCTCCTCTGTTACATCTCTTCAATTTTCTGGCACCACTGCATAAATTCTTGTGTCGCCGAAACGACTTGTAACAGAATAGTTCGATGCATGTCTTCCGCAATGCCCTTTATCTGGTTTGAAACTTCATCGGCTTCCGTCATATCCGGGTTATGTGACATAGGGCCAAAACACACTGTATATACGACTGTGTTGACTCACCATGTCGTTGGCCCTGTTCTTCAATTGCTCTTCAGATAAACGGACTTGCCGCTGGTGGTTTCCAAACGTCTTCTTAAGTTATGTCTGGAATTTTTATCCCAGCTATCGAACTTGTCCTTAATTTGGTTGGTTGGTTTTTGGAAGAGACTAAACGGCAACGATTATCAGTCCTCGTTATTTTCAAACCACTGCTGGGCCACCCCGTCCAGGTAGAAATGTACATTTGCCAAGCACATAATGTGATCCCACCTATTATACTTGGCGTCTGGTTCGAATTCTTTCAGCTATTTATTTGGGTACTTTTAAGCGTCTCCTAAGAACACGGATGTCTGATGTGCAGCTGACTTACTGCTGTTCTGGCATCCATGGGTCTTTTAATGGCACGGACCTTCGGACTGAGATAGTTAATATACCCTTCGTATTACAGTTACTGTTCGTGTAGGCGATGGCTCTTACGTTGCCAAACGGAGCCACGATGATGCAGCTGTATTGCAGGATACCCGGCGCCTCCACCAGAAAGTATAACGGTGAAAACTGCAGGTTCTCAGGAATTCGAAGGCTGATCGTTAATAGAGCACAACACTTCACACTTATGAAACGTTTATTGCTAACGCTAGCGTCCACTCAATACAGACTGACTCCTGCTTGGAGTGCTCCACTGTTTATACATAGAATTTTTTGGAACTTACAAGTACATCAAACATAAAAAAACACGTAGACCATTCTAGAAATAGTTAAAAAAAGAAATTTTCTTCTGCCTGTGGCGGGATTCGAACTGGCAACCGCAACCACAGCGATCTGCAATGCTAACCAGTGCACCACGCGAGCTGTCTGAAAACTCGCGGCAATATCACCCGATTAAAATATTTCTTCTACCGCCGGCATCATATTCTGTATCTTCTCATTGATGGACTTCGTCTTTGTTTTCCTTTATTTTCACCTAAGCCACAGTAGCATGCTTTAAATCAGTTGTTGATTACCAGTTTCGGACTTCACAGTCCATTTTCAAACTTGGCTTTAATTGTAAGCATGTCCACGTACATTCAGACTTGAACATACATTAATATACTGCAGTAAGGTGGAACTTATTTTCTTGTTTGCTAAAGCAGATATGAGATCAGTTGAAATGTGAGGGCAAGGATAAAACTGTCCATACCAAACAGATTGTTAATAGAAGACATGGGTGAGGCAGAGGGAATCTCAGTGACTTGCCACGACCACCTCTGTGTTAGGTGAATTCGATTGTAACGAAAGCGCAGAACTCGCCAGGTGCCCAGTTGCTTCCACCGCCCTGAGTGCACAGCCTCTGGAAATGGTCCGCCAACCTGTGGTGGCTCAAGAGCAGAAGACGGCTAGAGGCCGTTGGTCCCTCATATTGAGATTGTTTTTGTTTAATTAGCGGAGAACTTGCGTGGTGGAAAATGATGTATAAAATCCTTATAACGGGATGGCACTTGTCTTTTTATTAACACAGCAGTCGAGAAACTGCACAATTCACAAACTTTTGTATCTAACATGGCAAATTATCATTCACATTGACTCTGGTCAAATACACTTCACAACAGCATTTTACATCTGTAGGACGACACGCACGGGACAGTAACTCAGTGCCGGGAACTGATAACCAAATAACCCCATGAATGCCGGAAACGGAGTAAATATCGAAGTGAAATTCACAAAATCAACTATACAAATGACACACCTGAAACCAGTCTGCCCTCCACGATTGCCTGAACGGCAATGAGCAGACACCGGGAGCCAACTCAGTCTGGCGCCAAAATATGGCCCAAGTGTTTCGTCTGCCTTAACGTTTACTTTACATTCATTCATTTTCCTGATAATATGATATAGCAGAATTATAGCTCGTTATTGATAGAAATTATAATATCAAATAGAAGTAAATTTCTATTTCCGGAATTCACGACATTAGCAGCGAATGGGTAAAGTTAAAAATGTGTATGAAGCCGGGATTCGAACCCAGGTCTATATCTACACCCACAGCCCGAAAGCCATCTGACGGTGTGTGGCGGCCGGCCGCGGTGGCCGAGGGGATTGAGGCGCTCCAGTCTCGGTCTGACGGCCACTACGGTCGGGGGGTTCGAATTCCCCCTCGGGCATGGATATTTGTGCCGTCTTAGCTAGTCTTAGCTAGTTCATAAGTAGTTTGTAAGCTTAGGGACTGATGACCCCGTAGTTAAGTACCATAAGGTATACAAACATTTGACCATTTGGTGTGTGGCGGAGGGTACCTTGAGTACCACTATGGGTTCTCCCTCCTATTCCAGTCCCGTATTGTTCGCGGAAAGAAAGATTGTCGGTATGCCTTTATGTGGGCTCTAATCTCTTTGATTTTATCTTCATGATCTCTTCGCGAGATATACGTAGGAGGAAGCAATATACTGCTTGACTCCTCGCGTAAAGGTATGTTCTCGAAACTTCGACAAAAGCCCGCACCGAACTACAGAGCGTCTCTCTTGAAGAGTCTTCCACGAGTTCATTGATCATTTCCGTAACTCACGGTTACCAAATAATCTCGTAACGAAGCGCGTTGCTCTACGTTGGATCTTCTCTACCTTCTCTGTCAACCCCACCTGGTACGGATCCCACACCACTGAGCAGTTTTCAAGCAGTGGGCGGAGAAGTGTACTGTAACCTACTTCGCCGCGGCGGAGCGCATTGAGGCGCTATGCGCGAGGCTTCGAATCCCCCCTCTGGCATGGATGTTTGTGTTGTCTTTCAAAAAAATGTTTGTAAATCTTATGGGACTTAACTACGGGGACATCAGTCCCTAAACTTACAAACTACTTATGAACTACTTACGAACTAGGACGGCACAAATATCCATGCCCGAGGGGGGATTCGAACCCCTGACCGTAGTGTACGTGCAGATCGTGACTGAAGCGCCTCAATCCCCTCGGCCACCGCTGCCGGCGTGTTGTCTTTAGTAAGAGTTAGTTTATAAGTGTAAGATTAGAGACCTAGTTAAGTCCCATAAGCTCTACAAACATTTGAAAATTTTGTAACCTACTTCCTTTGTTTTCGGGCTGCATTTCCTTAGGATTCTTCCAATGGATCTGTCTGGCATCTGCTTTACCGACGATTAATCTTATTTGGTCGTTCCATTTTAAGTCACTCTTATTGCCTACTCAGAGATAATTTATGGAATTAACTGCTTCCAGTTGCTGACCTGCTATAGTGTAGCTAAATTATAAAGGATCTTTCTTTGTATGTATTCACTTACACTTGTCTACATTAAGATGCAATTGCCATTCCATGCACCATGCGTGGCACGACGGAGTGGCCGAACGAATTGAGGCGCTATGCTACGATGTGCGAGGCTGCCCCCGGTCGGGGGTTCGAACCAACACCACCTAGAGAGAACGCTCCGGTGCTCTCGTTTGACGTCAGGCAGAGTAGGTTTCACGTGGATAGCTGACTGGGTAGCCGCTGGGGCACGGCCCACTAGGCCGAAGCAGCGAGCCAGTCAGCTATGCGCGCGCAACCAACTCTGCGTGACGTCACACGAGAGCTCCGCGGCCTTCTCTCTATACTCCGTCCACCGAAGCGAGAGACGGGCTGTAAACATAGCAAGGCGCTTGACCAGGGGTGGACAAAACAGGAGCGCTCGCTCATTGTCGCCGTATCCGTATCAGGTGTAAAGCGTTTGTCTGTGTTATGAGGGGTGATAAGAGGCTGGCTAGAAATTTCATGTTAAAGGACTAGTCGCTGAATAGCAGCATATGTATTATGGTCTATCTCTTTTCTCTTTCTCTTCTGTATCGCGGAAGTGTAAACTCATTATGTCGTCTTATATTTTGAAACCCTGCAAGAAGCGAACAAAGAAGAAATCCTTAAGTTCAAATGTTCAAATGTCTGTAAATCTATCGGACCAAACTGCGTGGTCATCAGTCCGTAGCTTACAAACTACTTAAACCTAGGTAAACTAACCTACGGACACACACACACACACACACACACACACACACACACACACACACACACACACACACACACCATGCCCCAGAGAGGACTCGAACCTCCACGGCGAGCAACCGCGCGCTCCGCAGCGAGGTGCTTTAGACCGCTCGGCTACTCCACCGCGGCAAATCCTTAAGTTCTTAATGTGTATAAAATGGAGCTGTTGGGTCCAGAACAATAAATGACATTGTTATCTACAGGTGTTGGTCGTTCCTCAGTTTATCGTGTGGTAATTGATTACAAGGCTGTACACTCTTTAAGTTAACAAAAAACATCGTCAGAAGCTTACAGAAAGTGTTCATGACTTTCAGAGAAATGTGATACGAACAAGGTACATGATTTGTTGTTGTGTTGACATAATTCTTACTGTCGTAAACGAAAATACAGATTTGGGCAATTTTCTGAGATTCTCTGAATTATTAAAAGAAATGAATTTTGAATATCTATGGCGTCTAATATCACTGCTGCATAACAAAACACACAATCTCTTTACACCGCCGGGGTGGACTAGCCGACCGGTCTAAAGCGTCTCGCTGCGGAGCGCGCGGTTGTTCGCTGTGGAGCCTCCCTGGTGTGTGTGTGTGTGTGTGTGTGTGTGTGTGTGTGTGTGTGTGTGTGTTTGTTGTCCTTAGGTTAGTGTACCTAGGTTTAAGTAGTTTGTAAGCTACGGACTGATGACGACGCAGTTTCGCCCGATAGATTTACAGACATTTGAACATTTTTTCTCTTTACACCTGTTAAAGGGGTTTTAATTCCAATTTATTACCTTGTCAACCGACAGCCCCAAAGCTTATGTTCTTTTATTTAACGACCGGTTTCGGTATTGCATTAATACCACATTAAGGCCGTATGCAAATTAAGGCCGAGGAGACTAAGGCGTTGCAGTCACGGTCTGCAGGGCCACTACGGTCGGGGGTTTGAATCCCCCCTCGGGCATGGATATTTGTGCCGTCCTAGTTCGTAAGTAGTTTGTAAGTTTAGGGACTGATGACCCCGTAGTTAAGTCCCATAGACTATGCAAACATATGAACATTTTTTTTTTTTTTTTTTTTTTTTTTGCAAATTAAGTTGCAAATCAGTGTTGTATACAAAACATCATGCTGTACGTATGTCATGCAAAATATAAAGAAGAATTAATGTAATACCACAACCAGTAATCAATTAAAACATGAACTTTACGGCTGTTGGTGGATTAGTTAATAGTTTGGAATTAAAACTCGACCCTATTCCATTAGAACGTGGAAGCACATCGATTGATATGTAAAAATGTTTGTATAGCTTATGGGACTTAACTACGGGATCATCAGTCCCTAAACTTATAGACTACTTATGAACTAGCTTACACTAAGGACGGCAAAATATCCATGCCTGAGGGGGGGGGGGATTCGAACCCCTGACCGTAGCGGCCGTGCAGACCGTGACTGACGCGCCTCAGTCCCCTCGGCCACCGCGGCCGGCGATTGATATGTAGGTAGCGACATCTGGCGAGCGCCTTGTTTTTGTCGACCCCTGGCCACGCGCCTCGGTCTGTTTATAGTATGTGTCTCGTTTCGGTGAACGGAGTATAGGTGGTGGTGTTCGAACTACCCTCGGGCATGGATGCTTGTCTTTGGTATGAGTTAGTTCATAAGTTGTTTCTAAGTTTAGGGAATGATGATCTCGCGGTTAAGCCCCATAAGCCTAACAAATATTTGATTTCCATCACGCGTCAATTCGTTGCCTGCTTGCTGGGCATTTGCTCTGACCTCTGTACCACAGTGACCATCTCAACTGCACGGCTCTTGGTCGCCTCCCGAGAGGAACAGAATCTTTTCTGTGCCCAGTATCACCCAGTCTCGCCATGTTGGCGCTACTGGCAGAGCAGGCGCCTCACCCTGACCTGCGTTAACGCACGGCGCGGCGCTGCCCGGCCGCCGCGTGCCGACTACTTGCTGCTGCTGCTGCTGCTGCTCCTGCTGCTGCCTGCTATCGATTGTGGACGCGGCCGCTGGGCCCCTGCCACCCGGTACAGCCGCGCCCAAAACTACGCGCGTCTGGCGTCCCTGCCCGCTCCAGCTGCACTACACTCCGTCCACCGAAACGAGAGGCGCACTGTAAACACACAGAGACGAGTGACCAGGGGTGGACAAAACTGGGACGCTCGCTGCATCCGTTTCAGGTGTAAGATCGTCGTGTGTTTTGTTATATAGCACTGACCAGTTACCGAACAGTTGTTGTTGGTTTTTAGGGGACTAAACAGCTAGGTCATCAGTCCCCTGTTCCTAGCTAAGAGTCCACTGTCAAGAGCGTAAAAAATAAAAACAAAGCTCCGAAAATAAAAACTTACAAAAGGGACACTCTGACAAAGGACAAGTCGCTGTCAACACAAAACGAAGACACACAATAGGTAAAACAACGTCATGAACTGAACCAAATCTGGATAGCAGAGTACCATGGCTGGCTGATCACTAAGATAAAACAGGATGAGCCAGCTTGCCGAACAGTAATGTAAATATTAGTGTTTACAATAACATCCAGCATTCATAGCCTGTGCGCCTCGGTTGCACAGTTGTACAGTGCCAGACTACAAATACAAAGATCGCGGGTTCGATCCTCGTCAGATCCTAGGATTTTTACTGTCGCTTTCCACTTCTTTCACCTCTGGCAGTATTGCTCATGTGAAAAATACCGAGTAGCACCGTGGTTCGGAACCCACGTTAAACTGTAGGTCCCCCTATAACTGTCTGGGTAAGTCAGTTCGAAGGTCGGAGGAAGGCAACGGCATACCACCTCCAAACAGGGCCATGCCTAGTAAAGCACTGTGGTGTTCAAACCAATCTTCGGATTGTTGACTCCTTTACTTATTTAGCCTGTGGTCTCTTTTTCTCTCTCATTGGTATCACGTAAGAGTAAACTCATTATGTCATTCTTCAACTTGAGTCCACCCAAGAAGCGTTCAATGAAGAAGTAGTAACGTTCTTTAGAGAAACATACGGTTCCTAGTATGTATGACACGCAACTGTTGTGTCCAAAACAATCAAATAGAAGCCACACACGCTTTCAAGCCTCTAAGGGTGAAAAAAAAAAAAATACCACAGAAGCTTGCAGAACGTCTTCATGACTTTAACTGAAATGCGATAGGAAGAAAAGTTTTTCGTAATAAATTTTCAACACTTAGTAAAGTGCTTGCTGTGGTAAGCGAAAATGCAGATTTGGGAAATTTTCAGAGAAAATAACTTTGTAAAAAGTGTTAAAAGAAATGAATTTTAAATGATTGGCTTTTAATAGCACTGCTATATAACAAAACAAACAACGACCTTACACCGGAAAGCGTGCAGCAAAATTGAGCGAGCGCCCATGTTTTGTCCACCCCTGATCACGCGCCTTGGTGTGTTTACAGTACGTCTCTCGTTTCGGTGAACAGACTATAGGCACATAGTTCCGGAAGATGTCATTGTAGTCGCATTCCATTTTCTCCGTGCTCGGTCAACACGGTCTGTAGAGAAGGCCTCCTCGCTGGCGTGCCACGCCACGCAGAGTAGGCGACGGTCGTGTAGCTCACTGGCTGGCCGATGGGGCGCAGCCCACCGCCTCACGACGGCCAGCCAGTCAGCTACGCGACCGCGACCTACGAAGCATGACCTGGCACGCCAGCGCGGAAGCCTACTCTGCGGACGGTGTTGGTTCGGTCCTGCGTGCCGTTCTAGAAATGCCCGACAATATACTAACAGGGAGACCATGTACGTATCGGATCTTAGAAGTTTTTGATATTTATGGTACGCGAAGTTCAGAACTCAAATAACAACCAGCGAAAGCCATTCGACGCAACTCTGACATTCTCGAGAAAATCGACTTTGAAGTTTTGCAGGTACATGTAAGTACATCTACATCGGATACTCTGCAAATCACATTTAAGTGCCTTGGCAGAGGGTTCATCGAACCACCTTTATACTATTTATCTCACATACCATTCTGGAATACCGCGCGGGAAGAAAGAATACCTGAATCCCTCCGTTCGAGCTCTGATTTCTCGTATTTCATTCTGATGATCATTTCTACCTGTGTGTGGGAGTCAACAATTTATTTTCGCATTCAGAGGAGAATGTTGGCGATTGGAGTTTCGCAAGTAGCCCACGCCGCAGCGATAAGCGCCGTTGTAATGATTCCCATCCCAGATCCTGTATTATTTCCGTTTAGCTGTCTCCCCTGTATCGTGACAATACGAAACGAGCTGCCCTTCTTTGGACTCTTTCGATGTCCTCCGTCAAACCCAACTGATAAGGATCCCACACTGGGCAGCAATACTCCAAAAAAGGACGGACAAGTGTGGTGTATGCGGTTTCTTTAGTAGTTCTGTTGCATCTTTTAAGCGTTCTGCTAATAAAACACTCTGGTCCGTCTTTCCCACGACATTGTCTACGTGTTCTTTCCAGTTTAAGTCTGAAATAATAGTAATTTCCAGGTATTTTGTGAAGTTTACGGCCTTCACTTTTGATTTATCTTCTAACCAAAGTTTAACGTATTTATTTCCGTACTCATGTGGACGACTTAACACTTCTTATTGTTTAGAATCAATAGTCAAGTTTTACACCACACTGATATCTTATTTATATCGTTCTGTAGTTGGTTTTGATCTTCAAATGATTTTATTAGACGGTAAATGACGGCGTCATCTGCAAACAACCTAAGAGAGCTACTTAGATTTTCCCCTAAATCGTTTATGTAAATAAGGAAAAGCAGAGAACCAGTAACACTACCCAGTCGAAGGCCCGATATTTCTTCTGTTTTAGTCGATGCCTTATACCATCGATTACTACAAACTGTG
Source organism: Locusta migratoria (assembly GCA_026315105.1). NCBI lineage: Eukaryota > Metazoa > Arthropoda > Insecta > Orthoptera > Acrididae > Locusta > Locusta migratoria. Next base: position 68,473,949 of record CM048746.1, on the reverse strand, counting down.
TCCTCTGACAGTCACCTATCCAGACGCAAATTTGGGGCGATATACCGTAACCAGTAATTACAACAGCTGCAGCATCTGTCCGTGTAGCTCAGCTGGTAGTGTTCTGGTCTTACAGCCCTTGTGTTTACCAAACGAATTACACAAGCGGTCGCGTTCAAATAGTTCAGAGAGCAGTCAGTAACGTAGCGAAAGCTCTGTCATTGAGAGCCATTCGAAGGTTGGAAGCAAGACAGAGGGAGGTGGCTGCAGCAATTGGTCTAAGACGT
>CM048746.1:68393683-68471183 GCA_026315105.1 Locusta migratoria | reverse complement strand
CCCCCATTAATTGTGGAATTTCCAAAAATATCGAAACACGTGTTTTTATAATTCCAATCAAGAATCTAAATCTGATTTTTGTATTTCTTGCTTCAAAAGTTCCTTTATAGCAACGTGTAAAGTAAAGTAGTCAACAATCCAAAGATTGGTTTGAACACCACAGTGCTTCACTAGGCATGGTCCTGTTTGGAGGTGGTATGCCGTTGCCTTCCTTCGAACTTTTGTTGTTATGGTCTTCAGTCCGGAGACTGGTTTGATGCAGCTCTCCACCCTACTCTATCCTGAGCAAGCCTTTTCATCTCCTCGTAAGAAAGACAACCCACATCTATTTGAATCTGCTTACTATACGCATCTCTTGGTCTCCCTCTGCGATTTTTACCCCATACACTTCCCTCCAATGCTAAATTTACGATTCCCCGATGTCTAAGAATGTGTCCTACCAAGCGATCCTTTCGTTTAGCCAGGGTATGCCAAAATTCCTTTTCTCACCAATTCTGTTCAGTACCTCTTCATTAGTTATGCGATCTACCCACCTAATCTTCAGCATTCTTCTGTAGCACCACATTTCAAAAGCCTCTATTCTCTTCCTGTCCGCACTGCTTATCGTCTATGTTTCACTCCCATACAAGGCAACACTCCACACAAATGCCTTCAGAAAAGACTTCCTTACACTTAAATTAATATTCGATGTTAGCAAATTTCTCTTTTTCAAAAATGCTTTTCTTCCCATGGCCATTCTGCATTTTGTATCCTCTGTACTACGACCATCGCATGTTATTTTACTACCCAAGTAACAAAACTCATCTACCACCTTCATTGTTTCGTTATCTAATCTAATTCCTTCAGCATCGCCTGATTTTCTAAGACAGCATTCCATTACTTTTGTTTTGCTCTTGTTAATGTTCATTTTATACGCTCTCTTCAGCACACTGACCATTCCATTCAACTACTCTTCCAGGTCATTTGCTGTCTCTGATAGAATTACAAAATGTGAAGTTTGTAGATTCAGTTTTCAAGACCGGTTTTCTGTGTTTTAGATCAAGAAGGGAAATTTGTTTCTTACGCTTTAGCAACTTTCTTGGACGTTTTACTTTTCAAACAGCAATATGCACTTACTTTCCTATATTCAAAGACATCATTGTTAAATCTGAAGCATTGAATTACAATTTATGCGGCCGGGAATAGAACCCGGACCTCCATGCTCACTAGGCAGACGTCTTACCGTTAGACCACCACACCACTAACGATTAAGGCGCCTTGAAGTAGTCTAAGTACGATTTCCCTCCATGGCACAAACTTTAATTCAGCTTCTGTGTTCCAAAGACATATTAGACACGAAAATAGGTCTCAGGGATTGGTTATTTGTATTAAATTGATATTTATATCATCTTAATGGGAATGTTCCAATATGTCCATTCCCGAGGAGCTATTCCGCTGCATGGAGAGCACAGAAGCTGAATTAAAGTTTGTGACGTGGAGGGAAATGTAGGTAACTTACACCCCCTTACACGACTCCAAGGCGCCTTAATCGTTAGTGGTGTGGATGTCTAACGGTAAGACGTCTGCCTAGTAAGCTTGGAGGTCCGGGTAAGATTCCCCGCCGCATTACAAATTTCAATTCAATGCTTCAGATTTATCAATGTCTTTGACATAATCGAGACGTAAATACGTCTCAGGAATTGTTTATTTGTATTAAATTTTCTTTATTTGTAAGCTTGTTGCAGAAAAACAACCGAAGAATGTGTTTCACGTTTCGCTGTATACAACCTCTTTGCTATTGTAGTGTCAAGTCACCGCTAGTCTTCAGTCCGAATTTTATATAAGCTGTTGACTTTCAACGACTATATCTTCCACCCTGTTATAGCTATCGATACGAAACTGCTATGGTGTACAACGGGAGACTTTGTACTAAAACAACAGAGATCGTTCGTCTCCATTGTGTAGTTTTTGGTGAAGAGCAAAATATTGACACCCACACGTAGGATTTCATATGTCGGTAACTTCCACTCCCTTATCGTTATCTACTCTCTACCACCGTAGTGCACAATGGGAGATATACCTAATAGCACATACAAACACTATTCGTCTGCTTCGTGTAGTTTCGGCTGCAGAATGAAATATAGGCACAAACACTTCAATTTTTATATACCAGGTGATCAAAAAGTCAGTATAAATTTGAAAACTTAATAAATCACGGAATAATGACATGGGGTTTTATTAGAACAAGAAAATCAAGAAATGTCAGACAGATAGCGATGGACAGCTAAACGTCAATGACTGCGCTTAAAAATCGTATAAAAAGAGCTGTAATGAGAGAATCAGATGCACCAGCAGTCGCAGCAAGTTGACGTTACCTGAAAAGGCGCTTTTAGTGAAGATCTATTATCAGAATGGGGAATGTGCTAGTTCAGCGTTTCCTATCGCCATAGGAAGGGGATTCGAACGGGTGAAGGTCCGTTGACAAATGCAGCTGTGGCGAGAATGATTTCGAAGTTCGAAGCCAATGTTTGTTTAGACGATAGACCCCGTAGTGGCCGACAGAGCACAAGGCGTAATGCTGCTGAGACAGTACAGGAAGAAATGGAGACTGTAGCGGGTTCGTCTATGCACGGGGAAGTCAGCGCTCGTGCAGTCGCACGTCGCACCGGCATTCCATACACTGTTTGGTTGGCACTTATGCGTACCCTCAGATGCTATCATGAACTGTTACCTGGCGATTTAATGAAGCGGAGGGCATTTGCGTTGTGGGCGTTTCGAAATATGGAGGAAGATAACGATTGGTTGAGTAACGTGTTGTGGACCGAAGCAGCTCTTTTCACGCTCCGAAGGTCTGTCAACGCCCACAACTGCAGAATTTGGGCTACCGGAAATCCTAGAACTGTCGTGGAAGCTCCATTGCACGACGAGAAAGTCACGGTATGTGTTGGATTTACCACATCTACCGTTATCGGGCCTTTTTTTCTTAGAGGAACTGCGAGATTCTGGTTTTGTCACTGCTACCGTGGTGGGCGTCAGGTGCGCCGATATATTATACAAAATCGCATCATCCCCAGCCTGGGTGGTGAACACCTGCCGGAACGTACGATTTTTTTATACAGGATGGCGCTCCATTCCTTATTGCCAGACGCGTGAAAGATCTCTTGTAGGCGTCGTTTGGTGATGATCGTGTGCTCAGCCGCCACTTTCGTCATGCTTGGCCTCCCAGGTCCGCAGACCGCAGTCCGTGCGATTATTGGCTTTGGGGTTACCTGATGTCGCAAGTGTATCGTGATCGACCGACATTCAAGGGATGGTGAACATCTGACGCCAATGCCTCACCATAACTCCGGACATGCTTTACATTGCTGTCCACATTATTCCTCGACTACAGCTGTTGTTGAGGAATGATGAACACATTGAGCATTTCCTGTAAAGAACATCTTTGTTTTGTCTTAATTTGTTATGCTAATTATTGCTTTTGTGATCGGATGAAGTGCCATCTGTTGGACATTTTTTGAACTTTTATTGTTTTTTCTGGTTCTAATAAAATCCCATGTCATTTCAAGCATTTGTGTAAATCTTTATCTCTGTCTACATTATTCCGTCATTTATTAAGTTTTCTAATTTATACTGTCTTTTTGATCACCCGGTATATTATGTACGAAACGTGAAACTGTACGCCGTCAGTTTGTAACGTACCTGCTACAAACTGATAACTTCCATAAGCTGATGCTAAATAAATGTCACTTCCACGTAGCAAGGTTACAATTACAAAATTATTAAGTGCAACACATTATCAGATTGTCGTAGGTAGTGTGTATCTCGTAGAATCTGCTGCGCTTGTAAAGTTCTCCACATGCCTGAAATTCGGGTTAAGGTTGCGTGTTGGGTGATACCTTAGACCTACATCACTTAATTTGAACTCAAAACACAAGTCGCACTTTTCATAAAACTATATTCAATAATACATTACATTGTTGGAATCGATCTGCATACTGACATACATAGTGACTGCCCAAAGACAGCCTTAATAATGACGCCTCGAGTCTCTGCTCGGATCCTTATATACTATTTTGACGTGGGACAACAATACATATTATTGTTAGAACCAGGAAGTTATAAATTTATCATTAACAACGGATTTGTTACAAGATATACTTAATATTGGCAAGTAAATCATTAAATGTTTATTCTTTTAAATACGATGACTTTGATTAGAATTACCACAATTAAGCAATATATGACGTTATTTGTATTCGAACAATGGAATTCATAAAGACGTTAATAACGTACGAATTCTGTTATGAATATAATTCGTAACATGTACAGATTTACGTTTTTGCAAGCTTAACTATTGGCAGTTTCTTTTAGTTCTATAAATATCATAGTTTCCAAGTAAGCTTAAAAGCTGACCATGTGGTCATGTTGGTTTCATATTACGCCTCCGGAGTTCCCATGATAAATTATTGCCAGTATTACATTAATGCATCAGACGGCATTTTAAGTCCATGTACTGAGTTTGATGAGAATATCATTTAATACGTTTTCTGTTACCATCTGTTAATTCTACATGTGCTTACTTTACATTCCGGAATACAGCTTTAATATGCAATAACTCTGCTTCCTACCAGTGGATGGACATTAACTGAGTAGTTATTATTGATAAAACTCTTCTGGATATTGGACCGCATCGTAAATATATCAAATATTTCACCGACATTTCGGCCACTATTGCAAGCGGCCATCTTCTGGGTGTTACGTTTACTGATGGATGAGGGAAAGCTGGTGTCTTAAATATTAAGTGTTGCCTGTTATGATTGGTGGTTTCAGAGCTCTTATCATTGGTGTTTGCTTTATTTCTTCCTATTGGCGGAAAGGGAAGTCTTTGATTGGTGTTTGCATTAATGTTTGCCATTGGTTGAAAACTGGCGAATGAGGAGCGGTGGTAGCAGTGACGTAGCACTGATGCCTAGCGCCGGCTAGAGCGTGCTGTTTGCCCTGTGTACGCGCGGCCGCTGTTGTCTCCGGGCTATGCGGGCCCCTATGAACTGCACTGCGCGCGGTGTCGTCGCGAAGCGCTGCTACTGCTGGCAGCCAAGAAGCGGGAAGTCTATACCCGTCTTCTCTGTTCATATTTCCGGGACGCTTAGCTATTTCTATTGCTTCCCTGATTTTTCCTCTTCAAAGTGTAGGGATGTTTTGCCAGTACATTGACTTCCTGAAAACATGTGTTTGCCGCACTCTTCCTGGTAGTCAGCTACTGCCGACTTCGTATGCTGTCCCAGCCGAATGTACCTCTCGTGCTCGGCTATCCTTGTTAATCGGCCGCCCAGTTTCTCCAATGTACACCTGGCCCCACTCACAGCCGATTTCGTAGACTCCAGCAGTGTGCAACTTATCAGTTTTGTCCTTCATTGAGCCTAGTAGTTATTGTTTTCTGTGGTGTTTACAATCTGGTAACATTCGTAAACCAAAGTTATGTGATATCTGTAGATATATACAGGGATTTTCTTACGTTGTTAATGTTGTGGTCTTCAGTCCGGAGACTGGTTTGATACAGCTCTCCACAATACCCTATCCTGAGCAAGCCTCTTTAACTCCACATAAGAACGGCAACCTACATCTGTCTGAATCTGCTTACTGTATCCATCTCTTGGTCTTCCTCTGCGGTTTTTACCCCACACACTTCACTCCAACGCTAAATTCACAATTCCTTGATGTCTAAGAATGTGTCCTACCAATAGATCTCTTCTTTTAGTCAAGGTATTTCAGAAATTCCTTTTCTCCCCAATTATGTTCAGTACCTCATTAGTTACGCGATCCACCCACCTAATCTTCAGCATTCGTCTGTAGCACCGCATTTCAAAAGCCTCAATCCTCTTCCTGTCCGCACTGTTTATCGTCCATGTTTCACTCTCATACAAGGCAACACTCCATACAAATGCCTTCAGAAAGGACTTCCTTAGGCTTAAATCAATATTCGAGGTTAACAAATTTCTATTTTCAAGAACGCTTTTCTACCCATTGCCATTCTGCATTTAATATCCTCTGTACTGCGACCATCATTTGTTATTTTACTGCCCAAGTAACAAAACTCATCTACCTCCTTTATTGTTTCGTTACCTAATCTAATTCCTCAGCATCACCTGATTTTCTTAGACTGCACTCCATTACCCTAGTTTTGCTCTTGTTAATGTTCATCTTATATGCTCCTTTCAGCACACTGTCCATTCCGTTCAATTGCTCTTCCAGGTCCTTTGCTGTATCTGACAGAATTACTATGTCATCGGCAAAACGCAATGTTTTTAATTCTTCCCCCTGAACTTTAATTCCTTCTCCAAATTTCTCCTTGCTTTCTTTTATAGCTTGCTAAATGTACAAATTGAATAACATTGGAGAAAGGCTACAACCCTGCCTTACTCTCTTTCCAATCACTGCATCCCTTTCGTGCCCTTCAACTCTGGCAAGCGCTGTCTGGTTTTTGTACAAGTTGTAAATAACCTTACGCTCCCTATATTTTACTCCTGCTTGCTTCAGAACTTGAAAGAGTTTATTCCAATCAACATTCTCAAAAGCTTTCTCCAAATCTACAAAAGCTAGAAATGTAGGTTTGCCTTTTCTTAATCTATCTTCTAGGATAAGCCGTAAAGTGCGTATTGCCTTCCGTGTTCTTACACTTCTCCTGAACCCAAACTGATCCTCCCCGAGGTCGGCTTCTACCAGCTTTTCCATCCTTCTGCAAATAATTCGAGTTAATATTTTCTTACAAGAGTCGCAAATTGCTGTTGCCTACATGCAAATGTAGTCTTTAGGCGTTTCCCTAAGTGGTCTGTTACGTCTGAACTTCCACAAAGCATAGCTTATGTGCAGCAAGCGTAGGATCTTGGCGCGTGGTGTGATGCGTTAGGAGGGCGGGGTAACGGCCCTCCGCTAACTGGTGTATACAGGAGAGCGTGCAGCCGCCACTTCCGGCAGCTGTTGGCCACGCGGAGCATAGCAGGCCGTCACGGCCAGGGCACTGGCTGTGAGGCACGGCGCACCCTCACCTAGCGCAGCAAACCGCTGGGGGCGCCGATCAGAAGGTACCGACAGCGCACACACCCTAACTCCGCTCACTCATTAAACACTCGTCTGCTGTCGAGTAGTATTGTGTAGTTCGCGAACCAGCTAGTTCGGAAGAGCGGTCCCACAGGCCAACTACGCGAACTAGCTCGCAGATCCCTCGCCTCTTAGTTCGTTCGCTCCTTTTTCCGAAGACTGACGGGGAACAGTGAGAGGACGCGAGAGCGCGCAGAATCGCGCGATTCCCTTCTGCCAGTTACCGTCATTTCGAGCTGAGATGCAGCTAAGCTGTAGTTTCATAGATCAGTGGCACAAATTTTCTAAGGTGTTCAGCAGTGTCTAGGTGTAACCCTCATTCCATAGTGTAAGGAAGTAAAGAGAACTCAAGACTTAACATTGTTTGCATTTATATGCGAGAAATTGTGCATCAACCATTTTCTCTCGCCAGCATGATGCTGTTGACGGCTCGCGGGGTAGAATGTTGAGGGTAACGTCGTATAAGCGACACTAACACAGTAAAGTAACGAACCGTATAGAATTAATTAGCTACGAAACTGTAATTTACTGCCTGTCGTCAGAATGTAAAGGTCGAAACCCATTGTCATCAATGTCGCTAGGGTGAAGATCAAAAATTTCTTCTATTTCATTTTTTAATACAAGTACTTTGTATGCAAAGTAGTTGAATACCATTGTATCACCCATTCGTGTAAATAACTGTTCTATTTGCTTAAGTATTTGACGTCTAATTGCCCAAAATACACGCTTGGGTAACACTGATCATTATATAAAAAAGCTGTCATAAGAAAAGAAAGAGCCCTTTTAGTAGCGGTAGCAAAAGCCAAAAGGAGCGGACGAACTAAAGAGCTACCTACTTCGTAGCCGAGCTGCGAACTAAAATATTTGCGATCGCTCGCGAACTATTATGGAAAACGTATCTCGCTTCTTATTTCGTTGGATTCCTTTTCGAAGACCGACGGGCAATAGCGAGAGGGCGCGCAAAAGAATTAAAAATCACGTGTTTGCCTTCTGCCGATGAGAGCCATTTCGAGGTTAGCGTCTGCCTTCTAGATTACATAGTTCAGTGCTACAAAAATTCTGCTTTGAAGTAATCTGCACTCTGCAATATCTGACTAATAAATTCCACAATGCCAAGATATAGAGAACTCTAAACTTAACCAGAATGAAACTTTCACTCTGCAGCGGAGTGTGCGCTGATATGAAACTTCCTGGCAGATTAAAATTGTGTGCCGGAACCGGGACTCGTACCTGGGACCTTTGCCTTTCGCGGGCAAGCGCTCTACCACTGAGCTACCCCGACACGACTCACGATGCCGCCTCACAACTCTACTTCCGCCAGTACCTCGCCTCCTACTTTCCAAACTTCACAGAAGTTCTCCTGCGAAACTTGCAAGACTTAAACGTGAGAAATTATCCACAACATGTTTCTTCTAGTTTGCGTGATATCTTTAATGTCTCAAGCAGCAAGCGTATGAAGCAGCTAAGTAGGGGAACTTCTCCCTACACCTGCAAGCGCAGACCACGCCGCTCAGCCGTCACTAGGAGCGGTCTATTCTAATCTCCTTGGAGCGGACTAACTAAAAGAACGAGCTAGTTATCTGCCGCGAACTAAAGTGAGGGCTTCCCATCGCAAACTATTATGCTCAAGTCTACTGTCGAGCAATAACTGCTAAGAGTACTATGTGTGAAACATTCATTGCAAACACGCGAAATCAACTGCAACCATAGTTCGGATGTCATTTCGTGGAGTGTGGCGGAAAGTACTTTTTGTACCGTTGCCAGTTCCTCCTGCTACTGCAGAGGCGTTTGGTTCGCGGAAAAAAAAACAGTTGACGGTATGCCTCTGTGCGGGCTACGGTGTAATATTCCTTGTGGTCTTGTCGCGAGGTATACATGCGAGGAAGCATTATATTGGTCGACCCTTCGAGAAAATTGTGCTCTCGGAACTTTGACAGGAGCACGATGCAGCGTCTACTACTGGAGTTCCCTAATAATCTCGGTGACGCTTTCGAGCTTTCTAAATGAACCTGTAAGGAAACGTGCCGCTCCTTATGGTCTTGTATCAGTCTTTTCTGGTAGGGATCTCAAGCGTATGAGCAGTATGCGAGCGTCAGCCGAAAGATCCGTTTTGTAACCTCCTTCCCTTGGGAACGGACTTCACTTACGAAGGATTCTGCCAATGAATCTCAATCAGCCTTAACCACGATTGCTTTTATAAGGTTGCAAATTTTAAATCGTTCCGTATGTCTACTATATGTTAAAATGTTTAAAGTTATTGGACAAAACTCCTTTGGTCACCAGTCCCTGGACTTACAAACTATATCTTAGGCCTACATTATGGGCAACACGGCTACCCATGTCCGAGGGTGACCTCGAACTTCCGGCTGGAACGGTCGCGTATGTCTACTCCTATATATTTCCTGCTTCCATTGTTTGCGTAATATTAATAATATATATTTAAAATTGAGGTGTTCGTGCCTATATTTCACTCTGCAGCCATAACTACAGATTGCAAACGATTAATGTTTGTATGTGGTAGTAGGTATCATCTCCCATTGTGCACTACGGTGGTAGAGGGTTGATAACGATAAGGGGTTGGAAGATACGGGAGTTCAAAGTTACAGACTTCTATAAAATTCTACGTGTAGGTGTCAATGTTTTGCTCTTCAGCAAAAACTACACAATGGAGACGATCGATCTCTGTGTTGTAGTACAAAGTCTCCCGTTGTACTCCATAGCAGTTCCGTACCGATAGCTATAATAGGGTGGAAGATGTAGTGGTTGAAAGTCATCAGCTTATATAAAATTCGGACTGAAGACCAGCGATGACTTTTGACACCATAATAGCAATTGATGCATATTCTTCAGTTGTTTTTCCGCAAAAAGCGTACGAATAAAGAAAAATAAGTACATATTACAGTTTCAACAATAAAACTACCAACAAAGATGCCAAAGCGTAAATTTTGCGTTCTCTATCCGTTCCTGACAGACAGAAAACGGCGATGAAAAGTGAATCTACAGACGATAGAAACTTGAAATTTGTTGATGCTGTTTCATCTTAACACTCTAGGCATCAAGATTTTTCGATATTCCCATCCCTAAGGGGGTAAAAAAGGAGATGAACTTAAAAAAAAAAAAAAAGGTATGCTGCTATTACGGCAATTTGAAGCAAGAAATAAAAAACTTCGGATTCAGATTGATTAAAATGTTTAAAACATGTTTAGATATTTTCGGAAATTGAACCATTAAGCGGGCCAAATAAGGGAAAATCTTTTAAGGGTTCTACTAAGATTATTTTGATGCTAGAAATGAGAAAATTGGGATTTGGAACCACGGTTTGAATTTAAAAAAAGTAAGTTTCCGGAAGTTTTGAATTCTGCCATCAATGCTGCAATATGGGGTGGCCAGTTGTATCAAAATACTTGATTAGGAAAGCATTTTTAAAGCTAAATCGATGAAAAATTATATTTAGAACTAGAAACAACCAATGCAGACCATCCAGTCTATGCATGCGAAGCGGTGGGAGTTAAGCTAGTTCCTATAAATAATGGAACATCACGTCTCACGGATGCAGTCCTCTGCAAATTTCGCCCCGAGGCGGAACCGTCGATTGTCTCGCTGTGGCGACAGTCTGGTGGACATCTTGTAGAGCGTCCACTGGGCACGGCCCTGCTCTACCAGTGATCCCAAACGAATCTCTCAGGTAGCTGCGGCCGGTCCTAAGTGATAGCGGTCTCCATCCACTGCCCACCGAACGGAACCTCACGGCACGAACACACGACGGGACGTCCCTTCCACAACAGTCGGCAAAATTTGGCAACAGAGCAATACTACGAAGGCAAAAATGAACGCAGGATATTGTTCACATACCTGTCAGAATTTGTTTCGTGAAAAAAGATTCGACTAGTCATTTCCCAGATTTCGGCAGCCGAAATACCTAGAGTGTTCGCAAATGTGTTAGAGATGTCAGGCTGCTCTTTCCATAGAGGGACATTTTGAAAATGTGCTGTAAATAAAGGTAAGCTGAGGATACTCAGATGACAATGTTTTTTAGACTAACTCTGTGTATCCGCCCGCAGCACACTAGAGTCCGAGAATCGGGCGCTGCCGTGGCCGGCGGATGCGGTGGCGGCGGCCGGGAGCCGTACGGCGCGATGCGCGGACGCCTGGCAGGCGTCTTTCATGAGAGACCCTGTATTATCGGTAGAATATCGATGCGTCTTTGTCACTAACTCTGTGTGTTAGAAACTCCGCGCCGAAAGCCGATGCCGATCAAAATTTCTATCGATAATCACACCTTACACATTGTGGAAGAGCTATACTTGCTTGCTTGCTTTTATGAAGTTTTTGCTGTGGTTCTTCTATTCGTGCAATTGTGTATCAAATTTTTGTGCGATTTAGTGTTTTCGTGATAGGTTCAACTAAGAAAATATATCAGTCTTCGAGGGATGCATATTCTGCTTCATTTCCGTGCATAATGCGATTTTGGAAATGTGAAAGTCATATTGTTTTGTGTGTTCATGCGATATAACTGTTTAGTTTAGTAGTTTTGATACTGTCGTTCATATTGTCATATTGTGACATGCAGAAAAACTCATTTTTGTGTAGTGTGTGAACTGAACTGTTCCTAATGTTAAGTGACAGAAAAAGAACAGTCATCAACAAGTAATTTGTGTAAGTTCCTAAACTTAAGAGTTCTAATATTGCGATCTTAAAAAGAAACCAAGATGATACGTGTTAAGATTATAAGTAATCTCTTTTTGTGTAGTCCTTTGTCGCTATATTTGAAGACCTTACGACACGGGCACGTATTAAATTTTTGCAAATTGGGATCTTCTGTTTTTGAAAGTTGGCTGGTTTGGGAGTAGGTTTCTTACGTAAAAAATTGACAGGGAACAGGAAGGGGGGTGTGTGGTGAAGTCGCCGCGGCGGTTTAGCCGCGCGTACTGGAGCGCCTTGTTGCGGTGCGCGCGGCCGTCCGCCCTCGGGGGTTCGAATCCCTCCTCGGGCATGGATGTTTGTGCCGTCTTTAGTATAAGCTTGTTCACACGGGAAGAAAAGGAGTTTCTGGCATGTCTTGACTAAGAGAAGGGATAGATTGGTTGGACACATTCTGAGATATCAAGGAATTGTCAACTTAGCAGTAGAAGGAAGTGTGTGGGTAAAAATCGTAGAGGGAGACCGAGGGACGAATATAGTAAGCAGATTCAAAAGGATGTAGTTGCCGAACGTATTCTCAGATGAAGAGACTTGCACAGGACAGGGTAGAGTGGAGAGCTGCATCAAACCAGTCTGCGGACTGAAGACCAACAACAACAAATAGTTTGTAAGTTTAGGGACAGATGGCCCCGCAGTTAAGTCCCATAAACTAAATAAACATTTGAAGATTTGTGGTGAAGTCGTACGCCAATTAACCGGCGTGGAAGTGCAGCAGCGGAATTGGTTTACCGTAGAATGTGGCCACGGCTGTTCTTCAGCTCAGCAGGAACTGCTGGTTACGTGCGCGCTGCCTGCAGCGGAAGCAGCCTGCCTCTCTCTCTCTCTCTCTCTCTCTCTCTCTCTCTCTCTCTCTCTCTCTCTCTCTCACACACACACACACACACACACACACACACACACAAGCGCACTCCGGCCCTCATTCCGCCGACTGTCACCCCCCTAAAACCACTTCATTGCCGCGCTTCTATTCACACTTCTACGACCCCAAACTGCACAAAAGTCGAAGCTTTCTTTGGGCTGTGGTAGTCCACGCCAGGGGCAACGCAGTAAAAAACATCACCCGGGCAGCAAAATGTCTACGATTGGTTCTGCCACAGTGAAAGGGACCCCATCGCGTCTGTCTTTCAGTAATTGCAACCTTGTGGCTGGAGTGTCCTCTTAAGACCTTCAATACGGCCAAGAACTTTAGCACTGTTTACAATACTTGCATTACCCTCTTGGGGTACTATACAGTACAGGGTTAAGAATACTTCGTACCACTGCTCCACATTCATCCCTTTTCCTGTTTGACTCGCAAATAGATAATGTATTTTTCAGGAGGAATAATAAACATTTTAGTCGTACCGCCCTATCTCGACGTTTTATATATATTATATATGTTTGAATGTCCTCAGTGTTCAGAAACCATTCATTCGATTGCAATGAAACTTTGATGAACTGTTCACCGTACGCCCACGAAGGTTTTAGAACCAAAAACAAAGCACGACACATAAATCAGCAGATACGTCATAATGAGGCCACCGCGTGGGAATACCCAGATTTATGCGTCGATTATTAGAAAATGGGAGTAGTTGTGGACTTGCAACAAAGTTTGCATGTAATTTCGGACGTTTATGAAGCGTTCTGTAACTGGACCCTCCCACAAAACGATGAAACGAAAAGATGTCTACCGCTCACAAGTTTCGCTGTAGATGCCGTAAAATTGTCGCATCAGGAATGACGTTCTATCAAATAAAGATAGCATTGCAGATTTGCATGTTACTATTTACTTTGTCTGCAAGTTTCCCTTAATTCTCTTGCATCCAAAATTAAGCAATCTGTTTTCTTAATCACCATCTATATAAAAGTGAAAGGACACTCACTCACTCACTGACTATACACGAACTCTTGAAAACTACTTCACTTATGAAGTCGAAATTTGGCAGGGATTTTGTTTATAGATAGAAAATGTCAGCTGAGAAAGTATTTTTCTGATAAGTGCATGGCAGAGCATACTTCTCCTACGGACTCACGAACTCTACAGTTGCATTCCGATCTTCACGAAATTTCGCACGCTTGACCTTCAAAACAAGAGGAAGGTCAGCGTCTACCTTAAGTTTCATACGGTGCATGGGGGAGGGTACTTAGCAACATAAAAAATGGGTCCCTAAATACCTTGGTCGCGCCATAACTTGAGAATGGCTTGACCAATTTCACATATCCTTTTGTTGTTCTTTTCGTTATTCTCAGAACAAGGGTTGTATGAAATATAACTGAAATATTTGAGCACAACGAAGTGCGTTTTTCAATGTGACCCTGCGTTTCTATTGCATAGAAACCTATAGTTTTGTTCCAATATTGATGAAATTTTGCACTCTGTATCTTAAGAACAAGAGGAATGTCACTGTCTGTATAAAATTTCGTTCGGTGCATGGTGGAGGGTACTTACGGAATTTTACAAAATGCAGTTTTGTTCCAATCTTTAAGAATTTTTGCACACATGACCTTCACACCAAGAGAAATATCACTGGATACATAAATGTTTGTATGGTACATGACAGAGGCTACCTTGCAGAAAAAATTGCCGATAGAGGGAAAGGTGGAAACGAACAGAGATGGGAGGAAAGGCGTGGATGCAGAGAGAGGGGGAAGGGGATGTGGACTAAGAGAGTGTAGGATAAATAAACACCCGGGCAACGCCGGCTTTACAGCTAGTATTTTATATTTTATTCCATGACATGGAGAAGCCACATATGGGCACTTTAGTTTTCTATTTAAAACTACTTCACTGTGAGCTACTGTAAGTATATTCACGTCTAATGCTGTAGCCGTCCGCAGTGGCCGAGCCATCTGTGGCGTGTCAGTCACAGTCTGCACGGCCGCTACGGTCGGGTGTTCGAATCCCCCCTCGGGCATGGCTGTTTGTTCTGTCTTTAGTATAAGGTAGATCATATGTAGTTTGTAAGTTTAGGAACCAATGACCCCGC
Organism: Locusta migratoria; assembly: GCA_026315105.1. NCBI lineage: Eukaryota > Metazoa > Arthropoda > Insecta > Orthoptera > Acrididae > Locusta > Locusta migratoria. Next base: position 68,456,439 of record CM048746.1, on the reverse strand, counting down.
AGTTAAGTCCCTTAAGCTTAAGAAAATTGGAATATTTTCCTAATTCTGTACTTTTAATTTCTTACTTATTTTATCAACTTCATGTATATTACTAATTTACATACGGCTACGCTGTTAATTATTTTTGTCAGGTAAATCTTCTGAAGAATGAAAAATTAGTCTTGCCAAAACCTATGTTAAGGTTTACGTATATAAACTGTATTCTGCAACTGGTCGGCTGAAATCTGTTCTCAATTTAATCATTTTGAAAAAGGGATAGGTTAGTGGGACACATTCTTGGACATCAAGAAATCGTCAACTTAGCATTAGAAGGAAGTGTGTGGGCTAAAAATCGTAGAGGGAGACCGAGGGACGAATTCAGTAAGCAGATTCCGATGGATGTGGTTTGTCGTTCTTATGAGAAGATGAAGAGACTTGCTGGGGCTAGAGCACGATGGAGAGCTGCATAAAAGCATTCTGCGGACTGAAAACAACAACAAACAAACAAAGCTATATAAAAAGACATGATACAGGTTGAAACTTCCTGGCAGATTAAAATTGTGCGCCGGAACCGGGACTCGAACCTGGCACCTTTGCCTTTCGCGGGCAAGCGCTCTACCGACTGAGCTATCCCGACACGATTCACGATGCCACCTCCCAACTTTACTTCCGCCAGTACCTCGCCTCCTACTCTCCAAACTTCACAGAAGCTCTCCTGCGAAACATGCAAGACTAGCAATCCTGGAAGAAAGGATATGGTAGAGACATGTCTTAGCCACAGCCTTATCCAGGTACTGGCGGAAGTAAAGTTGTGAGGCGGCATCGTGAGTCGTGTCGGGACAGCTCGGTAAACCGCTTGCCCGCGAAAGGCAAAGGTCCCAGGTTCGAGTTTCGGTTCCGGCACACAATTTTAATCCGTCAGGAAGTTTCATATCAGCGCACACTCCGCTGCAGAGTGAAAAGTTTCATTCATGATATAGGTTGTTCCTTACACTGCACTACTGTTATTCCGTCTTGTTGGCTGGTTAATGATGTGCGTTTTTTGATTGTACACGGCGAAATTCACTTATTTTTGTATCGTTTTAACTACGTGGTCGTCAGTCCCTAAACTTACAAACTACTTATGAACTACTTACGAACTAGGATGGCACAAATATCCATGCCCGAGGTGGGATTCGAACCCCCGACCGTAATGGCCGTGCAGACCGTGACTGAAGCGCCTCAGTCCCCTCGGCCACCGCGGCCGGCTGTTTTGGTTTGTATTGCCAATGTTTCATCTTTATTTCTATATATTGTTTACTGCTGTTTGTATGTGGTATTAAATTGTTTCTGGTAGGTCTCCCCGCTAATGGAATGGTGTTTAATCTGTGCAGCATGTATCTAAGTACTGCACGTTTGTGTGCATCTGGGTGACTGGTTGTCTGATGTATAGTTTTGTGTGTTATTTTTGTGCAGCTGGTAATTTAGCTACTTTACGTTTCACATCAATGTTAACTTATTTTCTTTCCTTACAGGTAAGTTGGCGTCTTTGGGAGGGATGCTGGTGACGTAACGTACCTCGACGCAGTTGGCGCTGGCGCTCTGCAGCCCTCAGACAGGTGATCTCAGGCTCGACAGCATTGCTTACTTATCGTCGGTCCGTTCCCTGTCTCTGTACAACGTTGAGGGCATCAACTGTTCACTATTTGTGTCTAATTGCGTGTTTCCAAAACTCAGTCGTTTCTGGTCCTTGCATGTCGAAATAAAAAGACGGTAAACATACATTAGCGAATAACGTAATGTTGACCGAGCACGTTTGATCAATACGTGACACCACTTCACAAATAAATAAATAAATAAATAAATAAATAAATAAATAAATAAATAAATAAATAAATAAATAAATAAATAACTGAGACGTAATGTATAATTTTAGAAAACTAGAAAGTATTTGCAGTGCCAACGGTTGTGCCGCAGTGAATACACCGATTCCCGCTAGATCATCGAAATTAAGCGCTGTCGGGTTTGACTAGCACTTGGATGGGTTACCGTCGGGGTCTGGCGAGTGTTGTGGCAAGCAGGGTGCTCTCAGCCCTTGTGAGACCAACTGAGGAGCTACTTGATGGAGGAGTAGCGGCTCCAGTCACGAAGACTGACACAACGGCCGGGAGTGCGGGGCACTGACCACGCCCCTCTCCATACAGCACCGTGGACGCCTGCGGGCAGAGGATGACACGGCGGTCGGTCGGCACCCCTTGGGCCCTCGCGGCTTGTATGGGGCGGAGTTTAGTTTTAGAAATACTGAAAACAATAACTGAAACTTGAAGTCCAAGCTATGTGACAGTAATGTGTAAAATTATCATTATAGTCGACATGGTCGATTTGAGAATGTCCGCAACTGCACTATGTTATTTTAAATGTGTTTATTTCAGTCAACAGTTGTAATAAAATTGTTTAATGACATGTACTAATTGGTACTCAGCCAGACGAGTTGCGGACGCAACTATAAGATCTGAAGATGATCCAAGTGATCGAAACATGTCATTAAACAATTTTATTACAACTGTTGACTAAAATACACTTAAAATGTGTAAAATCTTGGAGAATCGGGTTTCTGCCGGTAATCCGCGGCGTACTAGCACGAAATTTCGATCGCGTTACTCGCGATCTTCATCAGGTGCTTCCTGAAGCTGAATCCAGTGTGGAACGCGTCCAGTATTTATGGCTGCCTGTCTGCGGTGGCTACTGGCTAGGCGCTCTGCCATTGGTCGGCGCTGTGGGAGGCGCTCCACCCGACGTCCGCGCCGGCCACTAGCCGCAATACTAGCATTTACTACAATAGGTGTGGCTGTTAATAATTTCCTCATGTTACGTTCTGCTCCACTTCCAAGTTGTACTGGGCGTTCAGTCTGCTGATTGCCGTCATTTAAGCTTTTAGTGTACTATACTGTTCTGTTACCGTAGCCGGCCGGGTCAAGTGCTCCCTATGAGGTCCGCGCCCGCTAGCAGCGCCTGACGCGTCGCTCTCTGTTGTTGTTGTTGTTGTTGTTGGTTTTTGAGGGGACTAAACAGCTAGGTCATCATTGCCCTTCGCTCTCTGGCTCCTGGGATTGGAAATGCCGTTTATTCTCTTTGTGACCGTCTTCTGCTCTTGATTTGTTGTCTGATTCAACGCCATTTGTTCAGCCCGTGTTATTTGTGCTGACTTACTCATTCTGTCATATCCAGAATTATTGCTCTCACAGGTGGGCTGTTGCCTCCGTTGCGTTTTTAGGAGATAGTGCTGGATTCCAGGCGGAACTAACCTGATATCCTGTATAATACGTACAAATGTGTTAAATACTGAAACGTGGTTTCTATTCACGCTCCTTATGTCACAAATGTTGAACAGGAGAGATCAAAAATATTACAGTTGCAAATTTGGCCTACAGAGTAGTTTTTAGTCTAGTGGCGCCGCGCGTGATTAGCCGAGCGGTCTGGAGCGCCAAGTTACGGATCGCGCGGCCTGCTGCGTCGGGGGTTCGAATCCCTCGTGGAGCATGGATTTGTGTTTCGTCCTTACGTTTCTTTAACGTATTTTAAGTAGTTTGTAAGTCTAGGGACTGATGACCAACGTAGTTTGGTCCCATAAGAATTACAAACATTTCAGTCTACTGGACAGTGGTGGGTTGCCACACAGGGGCCCCAGGTTCGTGCTCCGGTCTGGTTGGAGATTTATCCCGCTCTTGGAGTGGGCGACATTGATAAACAAGTCTCCGAAGTGGCCTCAGCTAAATAACACTTGCAGCAGGCAGGTTGAACACGACCCCTGTTTGGGTCTAACGGCCGTAAATGCGTCACGATCGTCGTCACCATCTTAAAACATACGGAAATAGCTTCCCGCTACCCATCTGCACAATGAAAATATTATCGCCACAGTGAAGGTTGGGAGAACAGATCTGAATTGGAAGGATTTATACTCCGTTCACCGAAACGAGAGACGGACTGCAAACAGAATGAGGCGCGTCACCAGGGGTTGACAAAACAGGAGCGCTCACTCAATCCCCCGCATCCGTTTCAGGTGTGAAGCGTTTGTGTGTGTTATGAGGGGTGATACTAGAGGCTGGCTAGAAATGTCATCTTACAGGACCAGATGCTGAATAGCAGCATAAGTATAAAGTTTTCATATTCTCTCTCTCGTCTGTATCGCGCAAGTGTAAACATATTATCTCATCCTACATTTTGAATCCTCGCGAGAAGCGAAATCATCATTTATAAAACTGAGCTATTGCGTCCAGAACAATAATACAAATATTGTTATAAGAACAGCTGCATCTACGGGTGATGGTTGTTCTTCAGTTTACCATATGCTAATTGATTACAAGGCCACATACTCTTCGAAGGCTCCAAAAAAGCATCACAACAAAAGCTTACGGAAAGTGTTCACTTTCACACAAATGTGATACGAACGAAAGTACATGTGTTGCGTTGTTGACTTAGTTCTTATTTTAAACGAAAATGCAGATTTGTGCAATTTTCAGATATTCTATGAACTATTAAAAGAAATAAATTTTGAATATCTGTGGTGTCTAATATTACTGGTGTACAGCAAAACACACAACCGCTTTACACCTGATACAGAAGTTTTAATTCCAAATTACTAATGAAGATTAAAATACATAATTTTGTTTGTTCTACGGTTTTGCTTATTTAGTGAATCGATTTTCGGCTTATTAGGCCATCATCAGACATTTACTGAAGCTAGGTCAAAGAAGTGTCAGTAAAACAGCAGACATTTTACACACAGAAAAGTCTTGTTGTAAGAATTTGTTTGCACTGTTTCTCTATGTATGGTATTTGTTTCCTTTTTTCAGTACTATTAATTTACAGATTTCATTCAAATATTTATATACATTCAACTGCTCCATTAAAGAAATTAATTTATTTTTCTGTGTGTAACATACCTTCTGTTTTACTGAAGTTTTTTGACCTAACTCCAGTAAATGTCTGTGATGGCCTAATAAGCAGAAAATCGATTCACTAAATAAACAAAACCGTATAATAAACACAAAATTGTGTATTTTAATCTTAATGAATACGTTCTACCAAGAAGCGACGGAAGAATCAGTTAACCAAATTACTAACTTATCCACCAAGAGCCGTAAAGTTTTTATGCTTTTATTTAACGGCCGGTTTCGGTATTGCAGTAATACCATCTTCAGGCCCAATAGAAATTAAGCGGCAAATAAGTGTTGTATTCTTAACGTCACGCTATACACATGTCATACAAAATATAAAGAACAATTAATGTAACACCGAAACAAGTCGTTAAATAAAACATCATATATTTCACGGCTGTTAATGGATAAATAAATAATTAGGAATTAAAACTCTACCAACAGCTGCAGTTCCTATTCCATTACAAGATGGAACCACATCGACTGATACATAGGTAGCGACATTAAGCGAGTGCCCCGTTTTTGTCCACCCCTGGTCACTCGCCCCGGTCTGTTTAGTCTCTCTCTTTTCAGTGAACGGAGTATCGGTATTTATGTGCCCTGCGCAGTATTTGAAAATCATTCGATGAACCCTCTGCCATGCACTGGAGTGTGAAAATGAACAACTCGGCGTGAAGACCGCCAATCTTCTGATGGTACCGTGGCAAGTACTCCGTCACGCTTTCCAGTGGATTGCAGAGTACAGACGTAAAAGTGGTTCCCGTTGCGTTAAAGTGTGAAGCACGTAGTGCAGGCAGAGGCGCATTTTTAAGTTAACGTGTGGGTCCGTGTGTAGTGCCGATCTGCTGGTGCTCCTTTTGTGCCCACCCAAAGAAACGCTGGTGTACAGGATTTCAGAATGAGCCAACGTGTATCCCTGACTTTTCTGAAATTATTCTTAACTGGTTAATTACGCCATCATGCTCACAACATGCTTATTTTCATCACGAAGTGCTGTTTTAAATGCGGGAATGGATATTCAAATTATTTGAATGCCCGCTAAAACGTTCCAATCGAGCCATCCTGTAGGATGATGCTCCTGTTGTAAAATACACTAACAGCGATTTATAGTTTGGGGATTCACGTTTCAAGAAATTCGTACAAGTATCACTAGCACTCACTGTACAAATACATCGGTAAAAGCTGCAAAGAATTGTTTTTGCGTGATACAAGCAATGAGAAGATGCGTGAAGTATAGGGTTACTTTGAGCGTTTATTTCTGTGAGGATCATTTTGATGTAAGTAAATACTCTATATGCTAAATATTCTATACGTTCACTATTAAGTGTCGTGCTCTGCAACTGGAAAGGTGTAAATATTATGTACACATTAGTGAGTTGAAACAGCTGTTCACTGAATGACACGCCAGCAATTTATATTTAAAAGTCGTTTTCCAATATAGTTGGTGAAAGTACAAATTTCATGTTGGTTATCAGTTTTAATATTTACATCAGTGATGTAGTACTTCAGTATATGATAGATACAGCAACGATTTGTTTTAAAAAAATGCTTTGGGTGCATCTTGTGAATGCATCTATTATTAGTAAAATTGTAAATGCTTACTTATTCCACCAATAATTTCATTCGATTTCACAGTATCACACACTTCCGCGACATCAAAAGAGCAGAAAAATAATGTAGTGTTGATTTTGAACACGGGACGCAAAGTTTGTAAGCTAACAAGCCAGCAGTTGTGGTAGAAAGTAACACTTCTTATAAATTGCTCGACCAGATATTGCTACTTCAGAATGTTCGTGGAAAATATTTAATATTGGAAACCAAACAAAAATAGTATAAAAACTTTTTATTCAATTTTATCACCGCCAGACAATGCATTCTTAAAACGAAATAGTTCTCCTTGTATTTACACCCTTCGTTAACCTCCCATGTTTCGAATTAACCTGACAAGTTTATAAGCCAACAACACTAAAATAATGCTTAGTGGTATGTGGAAAGTGGTTAGGCGGGGGGTTATTTTACGTAAATACACGAATTAATCTGAATTCGAACTGTAACTATATGGTGGGATAGGAAAGGAAATGCATGGCAGTGGTACAGTGTACCCTCCGCCACGCACCTTACGGTGGATTGCAGAGTATTTATGTAGATGTAGGTGCGCAATTACTATGTAATTTTTATAGTGGCCAGTAATAAGTGTTCATTTAAACGTGAATTGCACAAGCGCTCTACCGACCGGTCCCAGGTTCGAGTCCCGGTTCCGGCACACAATTTTAATCTGCCAGATTTACACACATTTATGGGGTATGATAGCTTGTATCTTTAGAGTCAGTTTGTTAACAAAACAAGTAAAAGTTTGGTTTAAATGTAGGTTTGACCTTTCTTATTTCCACGTAAAACACCTGCGCTGTTTTCCAAAAATCATGGTGCTTCCTAAAATTCTTTTCTATTCTCAGGAAGAAATTAGAAATTGTAAAATGGGTTCTCAGTCATTAAAAATCCAAACTGTACACAGAAAAACTGTCGGTAATAGTGCTGTAAAGTAGATAATATCTTGGTGCTCTTCGTGTGGTGTGACGTCACCAGAGGTTCAGCCAACAGAGCTTTTTCGATCATCTGACCAAATCTTGAAATTGAATTATTTTTGAAACTTCCTGGCAGATTAAAATTGTGCGCCGGAACCGGGACTCGAACCTGGGACCTTTGCCTTTCGCGGGCAAGCGCACTACTGTGCTACCCCGACACGACTCACGAAAGTAGGAGGCGAGATACTGGCGAAAGTAAAGTTGTGAGGCGGCATCGTGAGTCGTGTCGTGATAGCACAGTCGGTAGTGCGCTTGACCGCGAAAGGCAAAGGTCCCAGGTTCGAGTCCCGGTTCCGCCACACAAGTTTCATATCAGCGCACACTCCGCTGCAGAGTGAAAGTTTGATTCTGAATTATTTTTTATAATAATAATAATAATCGAGAATGGTATTTGAGTGTTATCATTAATGAAAACAATTCGACCATATTTTTTAACAGACGGAAATAGCCTGTTTCGTTGGCCTCATAAGACATAGCTATTCCCGCTCCTTACATCTACATACATACTCCGCAATCCACCGTCAGGTGCGTGGCGGAGGGTACACTGTATCACTACTAGGCATTTCCTTTCCTATTCCATTCTCAAATAGGAGGAAGAAAAAAAAGAATGCCTATATGCCTCAGTACGAGCCCTAATTTCTCTTACCTTCGTGATCACTACGCGAAATGTAAGTAGGCGGCAGCAAGATCGTACTACACTCAGCTTCAAATTCCGGCCCTCTAAATGTCCTCAACAGAAATTCACGTAAAGAACGTCTTTCCTCCAGCGATCCCCAATTGAGTTGCCGCAGCTTTTCCGTGACACTCGGGCATTGGTCGAACATTCCAGTGACAAATCTAGCTGCTCGCCTCTGAACTGCTTCCATGTCTTCCTTTAAACTGATCTCCTGCGGGTTCCAAACACTTGAGCAATACTCAAGACGTGGTCGTACAAGTGTTTTATACGCGGTTTCCTTTATAGGTGAAGCACTTCTTCCCAAAATTCTCCCAATAAACCGAAGTCGGTTGTCCGCCTTACTCACAACTGTCCTTACATGTTCGTTTCATTTCATATCGCTCTGCAGTATTATGCCTAGATATTTGAACGACGCGACAGCATCAAGAAGCTCACTACTAGGGATGGGTCGAAAATCGCGTATCTGTTAATAGTCACAGTGATTTAGAAGTAGCAGTATTCACAGTCGCAACTTTACGGATTCAGTCGCAGTTTAGAAGCGCAGTAGCACTAAAAGTAGCAAGTCGCAACTAAGAGTAGCAAGAAGCAGTTTGCACTCTGCCATCTGTTGGTCGAAGTTTGTACTAATATCTTTGTATTGGGCAAGCTATAGAGTCTACCTGCGATTTCAGTGACAAATCGCGTTTAAGAGTCGCAAGTAGCAACATAGAGGCGCAGTTTAGACTTTGCCGGCTGCCATCTGTTGGCCGAAATTGGTACTCCTAGCTTCCCGCTGTCTGCCTCGTGTATGTGTGGCTTTTTGTGTATGTGTTGGTCGAACGCCATCGGCTCAAGCCAGTGAGCTCGAACGTCCTCACTGGTCCAAACTGCGATTTCAGTGAAAAGTCGCGATTAAGAGTCGCAAGTAGCAACTGAGAATAGCGTTTAATATTCCGCCTTGTGCTACTTGTTGACCAACTGTCGTACTTTCATTCGTGTGTTGTTTAGGCATGTTGTCGAATTAATGAGCAAGAAGATAATTTTCTTTGTGAAAATGTTTACACTTAGTGGCACTATTTTACCTGGCGGCAGCATTTACATGTTGTGAAGCAAAGCCTGGCGCATGTATGTTTTTAGATTATAGTTGGTAAAGACAACAAATGTGAATGCCAAATAAATATTGTCTTACGGACTTTATCCCTGTTTAAAATAATTTTTCGTCATAGAACCTACATCTATTATGGGAATTCAGAATACGTATGTTACATTGCAAATCTGGTTTCGACGAATATTTTTGCTTGCGTTATACAGCGTACATAAAATAAAAATTCCAAGGGGGTGGTATCAAGTGGTCAACTAAGTACAGGTAATTTTACGAAATGTTTAACAGTAGGCCAACTCCATTTTCAATGTGGACTGTGTTAAGTACTGCTATATAGGTGTAAACTTGTATCTTCCAGGATTCTATAAAAATATTACACTTGAAAATAAACAAGTTTTTCGCGTAATGGAAAGTTTTATTTTATCAGATTTGTTTTAGGTTTAGGAATGTTGTTTTCCGTCTTTTTCCTTTTCGTACATTCCGTCCTGTGATGACATGAGTGAAAGCAGATGGGTGGTATCGGATCCTTCAGTATTATTAAAACTTTTGTTTACTGCAGTGGTGGCAACGACCGATGAATGATCCTAGAAATCTAAATCATACAGAATGATTGAAATAATATTTTGTTTATCATAAAATAATGTTATTCTTAATCTGTGGTTGTATGTAAGATTTCTTGTGTGTACCCCTGTACAGTCAGTAAGTTAAAAATTCTTATAAAATGAAGCTTTAGTTGCCAACATGAGCACACTAGGTCGGCACGTCGATTAGTAAAATATAACGCAACCTCTTATCTATAGTTATTTGGCAGAATATGTAGTGATACCGAAAGGTTTTAAAGAAAAATGGAATTTTCAGAAGTCACTCACGTTGTATTTCACATTTACTTATCTCTTTCAAATTGGTAAGAGACTTATATCACACAATGTTAAAAAGATCTATTCATTGATTCTATCGGCAAGAACATAGCACTTTCGTTGCACTGTTGTAGTTGCTGTGTGCCTAATCTACCAAATGTTCCTGTTAAGATAGACTATAGGCCTACTTGCCGATTTTGGTTACACATTACTTGCGAATAACCTCACTTTTAACTATACATTACACACCAAACACTGAAATAGCTTTTATAAGACTAATTGACATTTGTCGATGTGTAAATAATCCCAACATTACACGTAAATTGAGCATCAATATTCTTTTTTTGTATATATTTCATGTAGGAAGAGGATCTGTTATGGATGATATATATATTGCATTTGCCACACACATCACATAAGTCACGGAAGTAGCAGAAATCGCAGAAGTAGCAATGTAGCAATATCAATAGCAGAAATCGCAGAAGTAGCATTCAGAGTCACCGAAATCGCAGTTTGAGTGCGGAGGGATACATGTCGAGGATTTGTACAGTGCGATTGTAAACAGTGACAAATCGCAACTAAGAATCAGATATATAAAAGTAGCAGTCACAGAAATCACTGGTATCGAAAAATCGCAGTTTAGCCCATCCCTACTCAATACTAATGCTAGCACGCGTGCACCGCCAGGCTGTTGACCTTGGCACCCACGCTACAGTCTTAGGTCGCGGATCGCGTGCGCATGCGCACGGCGCGGCATGGCGTCGCACCGCTGTCCCCAAGCTCGTTGGCTGTCCCGTTCGCCGCTATGCTATGCTAGGCTAGGCTCTGACGTGACGGAACTTCCTGCCGCGCCGTGCCAAGGTCGATTGTCGACCGCCAGCTAATCGAAGACAGCTGCCAAACGATCCGGCGCCGGCTCTGCCCCGGCCAGGCCGCCTACGTTCTTTCCAAATACCCTCGCTGCTGAATACGGCAGACAGTAAACATCCGTCACGTGTGGCGAAACCCTCACGTAGTCGGAGACCCGGGATATTAGCCATCTACCAAGGTTGGTCGTGATCGTACCAGCTCGCTGTTGTCTACTATTGAGCTGTATTACACGCTGCGTACCTTATTTATTCAAAGCTGCCTCTGCCCCAGCTGTGTCCGAAGGAAACCGTGTCCGAAGATGTTGGGGTGCTCACAGAATGTGCCACCGCTATGTGCCACCTCTTAATCTTCGTACCACAGCGAAGCATGTCACATCCATCGCCAGTCTTGGCCTGCGTTGTAATCTATATCTATAAATGTGAATGTCTGTTCGGTGTAAGTTTATCACGTCTGAATCACAAGACATAAAGAGCTAAAAATTTGTGCAGTTACTAATGTCTACCCGGGGAAGGCTTTAGGCACGGTTTTATGGCGATCGGATAGATATTTCGTAATTTGAAGAATATAATGCGAAATGCGGAACAATAATTACTCTTTGAAAATGGTTTTATTGGTTGCATTGTTGCTTGAGAGTTGATAATGATAAAAAGGTGGAGTATATTGGGATGGAAAGTTATCGGTGTGTGTAAAATTTTACGTGTGTGTGTGTGTGGGTGTTAATATTTCGCTCTGCAGCGAAACCTACAGAACGCAAATGAATGGTCTGTGTGTACTTGTTGTCCGAAGTGTACACCATATCAGTTCCATGCCGATAGGTATAATGAGGTGGAATATACGGTGGTTGAAATTCGTCAAATTATTAAAGAAAGACTGAAAGCCAGCGATGACGTTTGCGACTCTATAGCAAGGAGGTTAGATACAGCGGAAAGTGATGCCACAGATCATACTTTCATCTATGCGTGCTACAATGTATTCAGCTGTTTCTCTGTGAGGATAAGCATACGAATAAGGAAATATAAGAATAAATAAATAAAGCAGTAAAAAGGAAATTTATTTTAATACATCTCTTTAAAAAATCGATTTGACGTTTCGCGCATTACATCAAGTGATAGATTATTACAATCATTAATGTTGAATTACCTATATGAATAAAAATGTTCGATGGTCGTTTCCAAAGTATTGCCTCCTATTTTCATTATTGAAGGAGGAAAGAAGGGAATAGAAAGAAGTCTGAAAGTTTGAGATCCGGCGAGTATGGTCGATGTTAAACCACCCACTTTTCCCCCCCCAGGAACTGTTTGATGATATTGGCTGTGTGATGGCGAGCGTTGTTGTGAAAGTTGAACGTCCACCATAGCTGACGGATCTAAATCCTCCAGACTACTTCCTATTTCCTCAAACTCGCTTCGAAAGGAAAGAGATTTGACGTATTCTTGCTTCTTCGGGTATGTTGACGCTACATTTTTAATCTGGCCTCACAGGGCTGAGGCACTGCAGCAGCTCGTGGATTATTTGAGTGGAATGCACCCCAACAAAATATACTTCTGGCCATTAAAATTGCTACACCACGAGGATGACGTCCTACAGAAGTTAAATTTGACAGGAAGAAGATGCTGTGATATGCAAATGATTAGCTTTCCAGAGCATTCACACAAGGTTGGCGCCGGTGGCGACAACTACAACGTCCTGACATGAGGAAAGTTTCCAACCGATTTCTCAGACAGAAACAGCACATGACCGGCGTTGCCTGGTGAAACGGTGTTGCGATGCCTCGTGTAAGGAGGAGAAATACGAACCATCACGGTTCCGACTTTGATAAAGATCGGATTGTAGCCTATCGCGATTGCTGTTTATCGTCACATTGCTGCTCGCGTTGGTCGCGATCCAATGACTGTTAGCAGAATATGGTATCGGTGGTTTCAGGAGGGCAATACGTTATGCCGTGTTGCATCCCAACGGCCTCGTATCAGTAGCAGTCGAGATGACAGGCGTCTTTTCCGCATGGCTGTAACGGATCATGCACCCACGTCTCGATCCCTGAGTCAATAGATGGGGACGTTTGCAAGACAACAACAATCTGCACGAACATTTCGACGCTTCCAGCAGCATGGACTATCAGCTCGGAGACCATGGTGACCCTTGACGCTGCATTACAGATAGGAGCGCCTGCGACGGTGTACGCAACGACGAACCTCTTTGCACGAATGGCAAAACGTTATTTTTTCGGATGAATACAGGTTCCATTTACAAGATCATGATGGTCGCATCCGTGTTTGGCGACGTCGCGGTGAACGCACAATGGAAGCGTGTATTCGTCATCGCCATTGTGGCGTATCACGCAGCGTGATGGTATGGGGTGCCATTGTCTACACGTCTCGGTCACCTCTTGTTCGCATCGACGGCAGTTTCAACAGTGGCCGTTACATTTCAGATGTTACGACCTGTGGCTCTACCCTTGAATCGATCCCTGCGAAACCCTACACTTCAGCAGGATAATGCTCTACCGTTGTTGGTCCTGTACGGGCCTTTCTGGATACGGAAAATGTTTGACTGCTGCCCTGGCCAGCACATTCTCCAGATCTCTCACCAGTTGAAAACGTCTGGTCAATGGTGGCCGAGCAACTGGCTCGTCACAATACGCCAGTCACTACTCTTGATGAACTGTGGTATCGTGTTGAAGCTGCATGGGCATCTGTACCTGTACACGACATACAAGCTCTGTTTGACTCAATGCCCAGGTGTATCAAGACTGTTATTACGGCCAGAGGTGGTTGTTCTGGGTACTGATTTCTCAGGATCTAAAAAAAGGTAAAGCAGTCAACAATCCGAAGATTGGTTTGAACACCACAGTGCTTTACTAGGCATGGTCCTTTTTTTGGAGGAGGAATGCCATTGCCTTCCTCCGACCTTCGAACTGACTTACCCAGCCAGTTATAGGGGGACCTACAGTTTAACGTGGGCTCCGAACCACGGTGCTTCTCGGTATTTTTCACATGAGCCAGAGGTGAAAGAAGTGGAAAGTGACAGATAAAAATCCTAGGACCTGGCGGGGATCGAACCCACGACCTTTGGATTTGTAGTCTGGCACTCTACCACTGTGCAACCGAGGCGCACTCTCAGGATCTATGCACCAAAATTGCGTGAAAATATAATCACATGTCAGTTCTAGTATAATATATTTGTCAAATGAATACCCGTTTATCATCTGCATTTTTTCTTGGTTTAGCAATTTTAATGGCAGATAGTGTATTTAGAGTGGAAGTAGATAAGGGCGGGAAGCTACCTTTCTTAGATGTCTTAGTTGAACGAAAATAAGATGGACGACTTGGACAGTCTGTGTACAGAAAGCCGACGCATACTGACTTGTATCTGAATTCACGTAGTTTCCATCATCCCACTCAGAAGAAAGATACGCTGAATAACTCGGTACACAGAGCAAGGATTATTTCAGACCAGAACCACCTCGGCTCCGATATTAGCCATCTGATCAAGGTCTTCAAAAAGAACGGATATTCCTCCCGTGATATTATGTGCAATCAGTCGAGGAAACCTAGACACGATGCGATTTCAACAAATCAAGAGGACCAACATATCACGCGGCTTCAATTTTGCGGTGCAATAACTAGCAAGATCGGAAGAGTCCTGAACAGGTAAGGAATCAGACGAATCTTCGTCCTCCTAAGAATATTAAAGAAGTTATGCTACCTGTCAAAGAGAACCTCGATTTGAGAGTGCCGGGAATTTATAACATTCCTTGCGAGTGTGGTAAAAAATTACGTGGGGCAGTCAATAAGAACTGCTTCAGAATGCTGCGTCGACCATCAACGTCTCCTGAAATACAGACATTTAGATAAATCTGCGGAGGTTGACAACAGCCAGTTATCTAAACATCGGATTTTGTTTGAAGAAACGATAGTACTGACTCACGCTTCAAAGTACTGGGACTAGGTCATCAGGGAGGCGATTGAAATCAGGTTGTGTAAAAATAACATAGATAGAGACTCATGATATGCACTCGGCAATGCATGGAAGCGAGCACTGGAGAACAGAGGATGGCTCCCAGAACTTTTAGAACTTCTCGCAGATTATCGCTTGCTGAGAGAGGTGTTGCTGCTAACAACGCGGAATAGTGCACTAGAAAATTCTAGGTGGTTAGGTGGCACCACCCAAGTACGCGCCATTACCGCTGTAACGTAAGCTAGCCAATGAGAAGCCTTCACCTGGTTATAAGCGAAGCCTCCAGTTCACGGCAGTCAGTTTTTACCACCTGAAGACATGGAGGACATAGTCGAAAACGTGGGCTCTTACCCGTAATTGGCGCGTTAAGAAAACGGAGAACATTTTATGCAAAACTTGAACGTGATTGATATACCCATGGATCCAGCAGTTTTCCGAAAATTGTTCTTTAATATGTTGTAGTAGTATTTGTCCATAATACTGTTATTGAACACCAATTCTCCCGTTTCAGATGTCGATATACAGCCTCGCACAAGAACACTGCCTTCTCCTTTGCTTTATAGACGGTTTAATATTGTGATTGTAAATTCTTCATTCTTCATCCCTCGTTCTTCTTCCGTCATACCATTCTTCGTCCATCCGACCAAAACACGTTAAACTTACTTTCGTCGACAAAATTATGTCGACCTTCGTAATAAACAGCCTAGCAAAGTCCAATCTCTTCTTCATATTACGTTCATTCACATAAGGTTTCTTTCTAACCTCCTTTCCATGGTAGCCACTTTTTTTTTTTTTTT
The DNA here is from genome assembly GCA_026315105.1 of Locusta migratoria. Classification (NCBI taxonomy): domain Eukaryota; kingdom Metazoa; phylum Arthropoda; class Insecta; order Orthoptera; family Acrididae; genus Locusta; species Locusta migratoria. The sequence goes on along the minus strand of CM048746.1, from coordinate 68,440,724 downwards.
TTTTTTTTTTTTTTTTTTTTTTTTTTTTCGATGCCCTGCAAATCGTTCGACGATGTACCGTCTTGCCAGACTCGTGTAGCTCAGTTGCTAATCTCGGTGCACTGAGTTTAGGATCCTTCTTTATTTTCCGCATTAGATTCCTCTGCTCAGGTTCACCTAACTTCTGTGGCTGGACCTTTCACGGTATAGAGTTTATACGGTCCTCGTTTTTGAATCATCTGATGATATCTGTCTTACTCTTGTTGAGCATGGCAGCAATTTTTCTATATGATTTACCTTCCGCGTTGTGAAAAATCGCAAGATGTAGTACGTCAAAACTGTTATTAACTTTGCGTGGCATTGTACCGTCTGGACAGTCGGCCGCGCTTGTAAACACACACCTGCCTTCTGACTCGAATTACTTTCTCTGGCGTGAACACTGAAAACAAGTGCGCCACTGCCATCTGTCCGGATATCAAAGTAACGTGCCTATTTAAGAGGGTGTGTTCCCATCGTATTACGTAACAACTGTTTATACGTTGTGTAAATATCGTTCATACTATTGTTCAATAGGCATCTCCCTTCATGTAATCGTAATACTGTCGCTGTTATTTACATATGTCACGACGCTGAAGTAATAATTTTCGTGTAAGTAGAATAACGTTGAGAAGCAAACACTAAAATATTTGCGTAAATTGGCCATAATTGACGGTATACAACTCCTTGGCTTTGACGCATGACGTCGACATGTCAGAAAACCCGTATACGGGATATCATCTTAATAGTTGGAAACACATTGTAGATAATAATCTGTGACTATCCTCGTAAATTACGGATTACAGGAACAGAATGCACCACCAGTCCAAAAATTCGCGACTTCGGCGCTCACTTAAGGGGAAAAAAATAGTTTAACCTATAACTTACCGTCAGTTTGGAGCTAGAGATCACTTTTTGAACACAATCGTAATCTGTAATCTATATTCTGGTTGTAAACAAAATGTTGTCTTTAACTCAGATACGAGGTCACTGGTCAAAGCCGACGAGTTGTACCCCGGTCTTTAATTGACCTTGTTTTTTCGTAATGAATGATTACTTTTTTGCACTCACGATGAAGTAAATAATTAATGCTGTTCCTATTGTATGGTTAATAGGTTCTTGATGTACCATTGTCCGCTCAGTAAATTGACAGTAATCGTCACCGGAACAATTAGTAACAAATAATTGGCTTTCACAAGCCTAAACGTTCCCGTAATGAATACATTCATATTTTGCGCGAATAAAAAACAGGGAATTCCATTGGCTGCCGTGCACTATTACCTGATTGGCTGGACACATGCTGTGGCCGTAGCCAGCGCCTGAACACTCTATAGTACGCCTCGACACGGATTGTAAAATTAAGCTCCTACTTGTATTTGCGCATGTTCTGTATGCACCGAGATCGGGTATTTTGAATTCCACACTAGGCACAGTCTGTAATATATACATGTGGCGTCTGTTCCGAAAGAACAGACGCCACATATATATAAAATATGCCGGTGACGGGCAATGATCCTATCGTTAGTGGGGAGGGGTGGGCAAGTTTGAAGCCCTTACTCTTACGGGAATTAAGAGTTTGAGTACTGTGGGTAGGGCGAAGCTGGGAATTTGTACCTGACGGGAGGCGTGCTTAGGTAGTCCTTGCAGGTGAGGTGACCACTGTGTTCCCAGTGGTGTAGGGGTCAGCGCAACTGCCTAGAAAACAGGAGACCTGGGTTCGAATCCCGGCTGGGTACACATTTTCAGCTTTGCTCAATCGCAGTTGATGTCATATATTCTGTGAATACTTCAGTCTGTAAATCACTGACTTGCTAAGTGATTGACGCTCGATTTACAACCAGGCGCGAAAGGCGAGATATTGGCTCACACGCGAGCCCACTGTGCACTGTGCAGTAAGTGGCCCCTGGCCACCTCGCTGCCCTGGACGACCGGTGGGTGAATGGGCGGCGTTGCCGAGCCACAACACGGCGTGACGTCACCGCCAAGGACAGCCCGCCTCGCCTCGCGTGACGTCACAGCGGTGCAGGTGTGCATGTTCTGTCTCGACGGCAGGCGGCCCCACATACCGGCCGCACGGCGGAGCCTAGCACTCTGCCCAGGGCTAGGCAAACGTGGCGGCTGGTCGAGTAACGGTCGGTAGACGAGGCATGCCTGACTTCTACTATCCTCAGGGGAGCGAGTGGCGATCCCAACGATCTTAAACGGTCTGAGGCGTTCGAGTGGCTCTTTAGGCTCTTTCTGACGAGATCTGGCTGGCCAATCAGGTGTTCGAGTGGTGGAGCTGATAGTTCGAAATCGTTTAAGTAAGCGGATTTTCGTTTAGCCGTGTTCTGACTCACTTCAAAGCGTTTAACAAACTTGCTCCAAAGGAGAAGCCTGCACATTTGCGAAGACTTTATAGTTTTTCTGTCCATACATCTGTAATTGAGTTTTGTATATTAGACAGGCATTCTTTCAACTTATACCCGGGCCGCTGAAACTTTGCACTTGACGTTTACAAATTACAAGTGAACAGCAAGAAGCGCGAGGCGCTAGTCGCTACGCACGATCCAATCGCAGCGCGATAAACACTTCCAGTGATCACGTGCCGTGACGTCAAAGTTCCCATGTTGTCGGCTTTGTTCAGTGCTACCGTAAACAAAATTGTGTATTGTGTTTACGTTGTGTGTTCTTTTTTCGCTGCGATTTGTTTTACTGCGAGTGGTTTAACTGGACTTTCTGAATTCAAGTAATTTGATAATGTCACCGAAAAGACGTTTGTCTGGTGACGTTTTCTGAACAAGTTCTCAATTTCGTGTGAATAAAAAGTTCTAAGCATATGCTCTGAGCAGGAAGTTCATTCTCGCTTCAAACGATCGGAAAGAAGTTATGCTACAATGGCAACATGAAAGAAATATTCCTGCAGATGTCAGTGTGAAAACTTATTTTATATTCGCTCGTGAAACAAAATAACCCTATTACACCCACATATGCAGTACACGAAATCGCAAAGGAGCAGGGTCACAATGTAATAAGCCTGCCACATATCACTGTTAGTATGGAGTGACGTGAAGAACTACGTAATGAACAATAGTAATTCTTTCACAATAACAGAGGTGGAAAGGCTGTTGCGTGAAGCCGTTCCCAACGTGGATGCTGCATCTTGGAAAGAAAGGGTCGAGCACGTTGAAAAACTGATTCGGGCAGCGCAGACAATGGAGTGGATCATCATTAATCATGAATACTTAATGATTTGTCTTGGTGATGAAGATTTTGGCCGTGACGACAACAGTGTAGATTGATAGCTGGATGTAATTGCACCATTGTCGCCGTAAATTGTTCAGTGAAAAGAACTGTGATCATAAAATGTAGAGAGAAATGTCACTGTCTTAATTACTGTTTATTTCGTATCTGTCATGACCCAATACTTATTTTCTACATTTCTTTGCTCCGTAATTGAAAGCGTGTGTGTTATTGTGCTCTTTTCTACATTACTATGTCGTTAATTAATTGCTGCTTTGTGGTAGCAGCTCAAAAACGACTTATTATATGCACTTTTATTGCTAAATGGCTTACATTTACGAGATGCAACTGAAAACCGTTTCGTCTGCTGTTTGTATAGAGGTTACTGTTGCAACGTCGCTAAAGCAATGTAGCCAACTTAACTCGCCGTAACGCGAAACGTCAAGTGCAATGTTTCAGCGGCCCGGGTATACGTGGCCTTCTAAATAAACAGCTTAGTGTTAGGTTCATATTTTTCGAAGCACACTGTTTATCAAACTTGTGGAACATAGATAGGTTTTTATAATGGCTGGTAATTGTGACTGCTGCGAACGGATGGAGGCAGAGTTGGTGACTCTTCGCTCGCAGCTTCAGGCGGCGTTGGCTTCGCTGGCAACGCTTGAGACTGCGATGGGTGGGCGCCGCTGTTGTGGAACGCTCGCGGGGGTGCAGCAGACGCCCTGTGCGTCTGTTGTGCCCTCCGATCGGCCTGCGGCTGTTGCCAGCCCGCTCACTGCCCGCGAGGAGGTAGCCCCCAATCCGTGGTGGATTGGGAGGTCTCCTCAGCGCGTGTCAGGCGGCGTAAGACTTCCCGGGGGAGTCCCCGGTTACTCTTACGAACAGATTAGAGGCGCTGTCTGTGGGAGAGGATGTTCCTGACGCAAATGGTGTCGCTTGTCCTGTGGCCACCCCTCTGCCTGCAAGATCCGGGCTCTCACAGAGTGTTAGGAGCTCCAACGTTAGGCGGGTGACGGAGCGTCCTAGGAAAATGGCTGCTACGGAGGGGAAGACGTCCAATGTGCACTCTGTGTGCATATCGGGGAGAGCATTCCAGATGTGGAACGGGACCTTCCGGATGCCATGAAGAACACAGGGTGCAGCCAGCTGTATATCGGGACCAGTGATGTGTGTCGCATTGGATCGGAAGAGATTCTCTCTGGATTTGAGCGGCTATGAGAGGTCGTAAAGACTGCCAGTTTTGCTTGGAAGATGAAATCAGAGCTCACCATCTGCAGCATAGTCGATAGGACTGACTGCGGACCTATGGTTCAGAGCCGAGTGGAGGGTCTGAATCAGAGGCTCAGACGGTTTTGCGACCGTGTAGGCTGCAGATTCCTCGACTTTGAGTCAAAGGGTGGTGGGTTTTCGGGTTCCGCTAAATAGACCCTGAGTCCACTACACTCAAGAAGCGACTACACGGGTAGCGGGGGCTGTGTCGCGTAGATTTATTATTATTATTATTATTATTATTATTATTATTATTATTATTATTATTATTATTATTATTATTATTATTATTATTATTATTATTATTTTAGGTTAGAGGGCCTCAGGAATAAACAAAATGGTTTTGTCTCATAGGATGCAGCGGTTTTGTACGCTTCTACAGAAAACCTTATTTTAAACCCAGGCAAAGCCGGGTACTTGCAGCTAGTGTTAGCATAAATACGTTTTCAAATCCGGCGGCAAATATAAAACGACGTCCGAATTAGTTCTGAATGCGTTTTCTGAAAACTACTTCGAACAGTTACTTCATGAACCGACTAGAATAGTAAATGGTTGCGAAAATACCCTTGATCTTCTAGCAACATAATCCTGAGCCAGTAGACAGCATCAAAACAGATACAGGGATTGGCGAAAATAGAGTTGTAGTAACGAGATTGAATATCGAAATTCCCACTCTTTAGTGTTGCTCCTTCGTGCCCCTGGCGAACCAGCGCGGATGTTTTGCGGGGGACAGTGGCAGGAATGCAGACACACACCTGGGAGGGGACACGCCTTCTCATGACAACCGACTTGCGGCTTATGCAAGAGACGAACACGCGATGTGTGACCACGTCGCGAAAGTGGCAGCCAGCACGACCAGGTGCAGCCTGTTTACTACTTTTTTTAACGAATCACTATACCATCCAATATGCACAACACTGCGGACGAAGCAACACTGTGCTACTTAGAAGCTATGGCATATAGGAAGGGCGAAGTAGAGAGAATAGCAAAATAGAAGTCTCGGAAACAATTTTTTTTATATGTAAATTGTCAGTACAATGAATCTTTCTGAAGCTAGCTATCTGTCTGGAGTGTAACCTTCTTTGTATCTGACACTTGGACGACAGGTAGTCCAGACGAGGGAATAAAAGCTTCTGAAAGTGATGCTATAAAAGAATGTGATAGGACGGGTACATAGAATAAAACGTCTCTTTTTAATGGAATCAAATTAATAAATAAAAGAATTATTCCTGTTGCAATTCCACTAGAAGATGGGAGGGAAAATTGTGACGGATCAAGGAATGATCAGTTACATTTGTTTTCAGAAAAAATATCACACTTTAAGACTAGGATGTTCATATTCAAAGAATATGAGTAGTTAAATTACTGTATGGTGACGATTTACAGTATTGATATTCATCAATATTTTTTCGCAATAGCGAATTTCCTTAGCGTCACTGTATAAGGTATAGACGTTCTACAAGATGGTGAAAAAATTTGTGCCGGTCCAGGACTCGAACCCGGATTTCCCGCTTTTCGCGAGCGGTCACCTTAACCACTAGGTTCTCGACCCGAACACGACCCCAGGACTGTCCCAAATTTTCACATGTCACCGTTTTGTAGAACATCTATACCTTATACAGTGACGCTAAGAGAAATTCTCTATTGCCAAAAAGTATTGATAAATATGAGTAGTGTTTGAGTCACCTCGGTTCAGCATGTGTCCTGTTACCTAGCTGGGAGATAATGGTCCGCCATGCGTCCAGTATTCTTGCTGGACAACAACGAATTAAAAGCTGATTTATATGGTATTTTGTGTATTAAAGTCGCATGATTGTTGATGAAAGACATGCTTATAGTAAGCCATCTTGTCGCTACGTACGGTATGTAGCCGCTTCTGAGGCATTAATTTATCCGTCTTGGGGGTTTTGTTGCGTTGCCGTCTGTGAGTAAGTGTGGTTCCTTTTATTGGCCCACTTTAGGTTACGGTAGTAACACTAAAAGTGGGCCTTTGCTATCGTCTTTTGACAGCTCGAAATTTAAATAAGAGTAACGGATTAACTATTCATCTGGCACGAAAATTGAGTAACCTAATTTGTAGAGGAGAATATTCTCTACAACTTTGCTCTCTTATGTTTTTTTCATATCTGCTATCGTTTGAGACATATTTGCAAAATTAACGGAGATTTGACACCCTCCATTGAATTAACGAAAACCAGACGTTAGGTGATGTCACGTGACATTCCTTGCGCAGAACTCTCTGTGGCATACGCCATCTTGCGCGTATTTGATGATTTTCTTATTGTAACTTACACGTTGTCACTTCAAAGCAATGGCGCACTGAAGAATTAACAAAAACACATCGTTCTTCGTACGATAAATGATAATCTAGAGTCTACAAATGCCATATTAGCATTAGTTAACAACGGCCATCAATAGTATGAGATTATATAACTGATAATCTGTTTTATAGCTGTAGCGTACTGGGCAAGGCTATAGACTATGATGCCAAAGCCGCGGTAGAGTAGCCGAGCTGTCTAAAGCGTCTCACTGCGGAGCGCGCGGTTGCTCGCCGAGGAGGTCAGAGTCCTCCCTGGGGTATGGGTGTGTGTGTTTGTCCTTAGGTTAGTTTACCTAGGTTTAAGTAGTTTGTAAGCTACGGACTGATAACCACGCAGTTTGGTCCGATAGATTTACAAACATTTGAACATTTTTTTTTGCCGCCAAAGGTAGCTGGTTCGGAACCCGTCACTACCTAAAAAATTTTTCCTAAAAGGGCTTCAGACACTCTTATTTAATATTTTTTTTATTATTTAGATTATTATTTTGGTCCAAAATTTTTGCAAAAACTTATAAAACTAAACTGGGCCGTAAAACACTTCAGTGCGATTTTTTTTCTTTCAGCAGTGGTCTTGTCTTTGATGCCAGCAGTATTGATCTATCAACGAAATAATGTCAAAGTTATAAAATAGGTCGATTCAAACGTCTATGTTGTGCATGAAATAAATGACACAAAAAGTCAATAGTTCGATCAAAACTTCGGAAGCACACATTTTAATGAATGAAACTTTTACTCTGCAGCGGAGTGTGCGCTGATATGAAACTTCATTGCAGATGAAAATTGTCTGCCGAAACCGGGATCCTGAGTCGTGTCGGGATAGCTGAATCGGTAGAGCACATGCCCGCGAAGGCAAAGGTCCCAGGTTCGAGTCCCGGTTCCGGCACAGTTTTAATCTGCCAGGAAGTTTCATATCAGCGCACACTCCGCTGCAAAGTTTCATTCTAGAAACATCCCTTAGGCGGTGGCTAAGCCATGTCTCCACCATATCCTTTCTTCCAGGAGTGCTAGTCTTGCAAGTTTCGCAGGAGAACTTCTGTGAAGTTTGGAAAGTAGGAGGCGAGGTACTGGCGGAAGTAAAGTTGTGAGACGGGATCGTGAGTCGTGTCGGGATAGCTCAGTCGGTAGAGCTCTTGCTCGCGAAAGGAAAGGTCGCAGGTTCGAGTCCCCGTTCCGGGACACAATTTAAATTTGCCAGGAAGTTTGACATATTTTGATGATTAGTGGACTGTGTTACTACAGAAAATACAGAATTTTATTTTTTTCAAGGCGGAATTCATAATGTGGCAATGAAGGGGCTGACGTGTTCATTGCGTCCTGTGCTGGCTGCCACTGGGCCACAGAGCAGTACCGTCGTTGGGCTAGTCTGCTGATCGCGTTGACACCAAAGTGGCAGGCGTTCGTGTAGCGACTCGAGGTTCTGCTTCGTCTTGCTGACAAATGGCACCTGGGATGTGTTTCAGAAGACTGGCCACAGCGCCACATGTTCTCCACCGTAACGTCTCGAGTTGGCGCCATAAAGGTAAAGCAGTCAACAATCCGAAGATTGGTTTCAACACCACAGTGCTTTACTATGCTTGGCCCTGTTTGGAGGTGGTATGCCGTTCCCTCTTCCGACCTTCGAACTGACTGATCCAGCCAGTTATAGCGGGGCCTACAGCTTAACGTGGATTCCGAACCACCTGGCGGGGATTGAATCCGTGACTTTCGGATTTGTAGTCTGGCACTCTACCACTGTGCTACGGTACAGCCGCTGTTGTTGTGGTCTTCAGTCCGCAGACTGGTTTGTTGCAGCTCTCCACACTAACCTCTCCTGTGGAAGTCTCTTCATCTGAGAATACATTCGGCAACCTACATCAATTTGAATCTGCTTACTGTATTCATCCCTCGTTCTCCGTCTACGATTTTTACCCCACACACTTCCTTCTAATGCTAAGTTTACGATTCCTTAATGTCTCAGGCCACTCCCATGAACCACAGACATTGCCGAGGTGGGGTGGCTTGCGTGCCTCAACGATACAGATAGCCGTACCGTAGGTACAACCACATCGGAGGGATATCTGTGGAGAGGCCAGACAAACGTGTGGTTCCTGAAGAGGGGCAGCAGCCTTTTCAGTAGTTACAGGGGCAACAGTCTGGATGATTGACTGAGCTGGCCTTGGAACATCAGCTAATGTGGCTTTGCCACACAGTTACTGCGAACGGCTGAAAGCAAGGGGAAACTACAGCCGTTATTTTTCCTGAGGACATGCAGCTCTACTGTATGAACATATGATGATGGCATCCTCTTGGGTAAAATATTCCGGAGGTAAAATAGTCCCCCATTCGGATCTCCGGGCGGGGACTACTCAGGAGGATGTGATCATCAGGAGAGACAGTACTGGCATTCTACGGGTCGGAGCGTGGAATGTTAGATCCCTTAATCGAGTAGGAAAATTAGAAAATTTAAAAAGGGAAATGGATAGGTTGAAGTTAGATATAGTGGGGATTAGTGAAGTTCGGTGGCAGGATGAACAGGATTTCTGGTCAGGTGAGTATAGGATTATAAATACAAAATCAATTGGAGGTATCACAGGAGTAGGATTGATAATGAATAAGAAAACAGGAATGCGGGTAAACTACTATGACCAGCACAGTGATCGCATTATCATTGTCAAGATAGATACGAAGCCAACACCGACAACAGTAGTACAGGTTTATATGCCAACTAGCTCTGCTGATGATGAGGAAATCGAAGAAATATATGAGGAGCTAAAGGGAATTATTCAGACAATTAAGGGTGAGGAAAACTTAATTGTTATGGGCGACTGGAATTCGGTAGTAGGACAAGGAAGGGAAGGTAAGATAGTAGGTGAATATGGTCTGGGCAAAAGGAATGAAAGAGGAAGCCGCCTGGTAGAATTTTGCACAGAACATAATTTAGTTATTACAAACACCTGGTTTAAGAATCACAAAAGGTTGTACACGTGGAAGAGACCAGGAGACACCGGGAGATACCAGATAGATTTTATAATGGTAAGACATAGATTTCGGAACCAGGTTTTAAATTGTACGACATACCCAGGGGCAGATATAGACTCTGACCATAACTTATTGGTTATGAACTGTAGGCTGAAACTGAAGAAACTACAAAAAGGTAGGAAAATAAGGAGATGGGACTTGGATAAATTGAAGGAACCTGAAGTTCTTAAAAATTTCAGAGGGAGCTTTAGGCAACAATTGACAGAAACAGGGGAAAATAAAACAGTAGAGGAGGAATGGGTAAAATTGAGAGATGAAATAGTCAAGGCAGCAGAGGACAAAATAGGTAGGAAGGCAAGACCTGCAAAAAATCCTTGGATATCACAGGAGATATTAAATTTAATCGATGAAAGGAGAAAATATAAAAATGCAGTAAATGAAACAGGCAAAATGGAGTACAGACGACTAAGAAATGAGATTGTCAGGAAGTGCAAAATTGCTAAGCAGGAGTGGTTAGAATGCAAATGCAAGGATATAGAAGAATGTATAAATAGGGGAAAAATAGATACAGCCTACAGGAAAATAAAAGAAACATTTGGAGATAAGAAAAACAGCTCTATGAATATCAAGGACACTGATGGAAAACCAGTTCTCAGCAAAGAAGGGAAAGCTGAAAGGTGGAAAGAGTATATAGAGGGGCTCTATGAAGGAAATGAACTTCGAAACAATATTGTAGGAAGGGAAGAGGAGGTAGATGAAGATGAAATAGGAGACACTGTACTGAGAGAAGAATTTGACAGAGCCCTGAAAGACCTAAGTCGAAACAAGGCCCCTGGAGTAGATGATATTCCCTCAGAGCTACTGAAGTCTCTGGGAGAACCAGCCATGCCAAAATTGTTTCACCTGGTGTGTAAGATGTATGAGACAGGTGAAGTACCCTCAGACTTTAAGAAAAATGTTATAATCCCCATTCCAAAGAAAGCAGGTGCAAACAGGTGTGAAAACTACAGAACCATCAGTTTAATAAGTCATGGTTGCAAAATATTAACACGAATTATATACAGAAGGATGGAAAAGCTGGTAGAAGCCGACCTCGGGGAAGATCAGTTTGGGTTCAGGAGAAATGTAGGAACACGGGAGGCAATACTCACTTTACGGCTTATCCTAGAAGATAGATTAAGAAAAGGCAAACCTACATTTCTAGCTTTTGTAGATTTGAAGAAGGCTTTTGACAATGTTGATTGGAATAAACTCTTTCAAGTTCTGAAGCAAGCAGGAGTAAAATATAGGGAGCGTAAGGTTATTTACAACTTGTACAAAAACCAGACAGCGGTTGTCAGAGTTGAAGGGCATGAAAGGGATGCAGTAGTCGGAAAGGGAGTAAGACAGGGTTGTAGCCTTTCTCCAATGTTATTCAATTTGTACATTGAGCAAGCTATAAAGGAAAGCAAGGAGAAATTTGGAGAAGGAATTAAAGTTCAGGGTGAAGAATTAAAAACATTGCGTTTTGCCGACGACAAAGTAATTCTGTCAGAGACAGCAAAGGACCTGGAAGAGCAGTTAAACGGAATGGACAGTGTGTTGAAAGGTGCATATAAGATGAAGATTAACAAGAGTAAAACTAGGGTAATGGAGTGCAGTGTAAGAAAATCAGGTGATGCTGAAGGAATTAGATTGGATAACGAAGCAATAAAGGATGTAGATGAATTTTGTTACGTGGGCAGTAAAATAACAAATGATGGTCGCAGTTCAGAGGATGTAAAATGCAGAATGGCAATGGGTAGAAAAGCTTTTTTGAAAAAGAGAAATTTGTTAACATCGAATATTGATTTAAGCCTAAGGAAGTCCTTTCTGAAGGCATTTGTATGGAGTGTGGCCTTGTATGGGAGTGAGACATGGACGATAAACAGTGCGGACAGGAAGAGGATTGAGGCTTTTGAAATATGGTGCTACAGAAGAATGCTGAAGATTAGGTGGGTGGATCGCGTAACTAATGAGGTACTGAACAGGATTGGGGAGAAAAGAAATTTCTGGCATACCTTGACTAAAAGAAGGGATAGATTGGTAGGACACATTCTTAGACATCAAGGAATTGTGAATTTAGCGTTGGAGGGAAGTGTGTGGGGTAAAAACCGCAGAGGAAGACCAAGAGATGGATACATTAAGCAGATTCAGACAGATGTAGGTTGCCGTTCTTATGTGGAGATGAAGAGGCTTGCTCAGGATAGGTTATCGTGGAGAGCTGCAGTCTCCGGACTGAAGACCACAACAACAACAATGTCTCAGGATGGGGTCCTCCAACCTATCCCTTCTCTTAGTCAGGATATGTCACAAACTCCTTTTCTCCCCAATTCTGTCGAGCACCTCATTAGTTTCGTGATCTATCCATCTAATTTGCATCATTCGTCTGTAGCACCACATTTCAAAAGCTTCTACCATCTTTTTGTCTGAACTCATTATTGTCCACGCTTCACTTCCATACAATGCTACACTCAAGACAAATGCCTTCAGTAAGGACTTCCTAACATTTAAACTAATATTGGATATCAACAAGTTTCGCTTCTTTAGAAAATCTTCTTTCCATAGCCATTCTGCATATCATCTTTACTTCGGCAATCAGAAGTTATCTTGCCACCCAAATAACAAAATTGATCTACTACTTTTATTGTCTCGTTATCTACTCTAATTCCTTCAGCATCACCTGATTTTCTTACATTGCATTCCATTACCTTCGTTTTACTCTTGTTAATGTTCATCTTATATCTTCCTTTCAAGACACTGTCCATCCCATTCAATTGCTCCTCCAGATCTTTTGCAGTCTCTGACAGAATTACTATGTCATCGACAAACTGAAATGTTTTTATTTCTTCTCCCTGCACTTCAATGCCCTCTCCAAGTATCTCCTTCCATTCCTTCACTGCTTGCTCAATGTACACATTGAACAACATTGGGGAAAGGCTACAACCCTGTCTTACGCCCTTCCCAACCTCTCCGTCCCTTTCATGCCCTTTACTCTAATAACCGCTGTCTGGCTTTAGTATAAGTTGAACATAACTCTTCGCTCCCTACATTTTACCCCTGCTACCTTCAGAATTTGGAAGATTGTAGCCGGCCGCGGTGGCCGAGGAGACTGAGGCGCTCCAGTCACGGTCTGCACTGCCACTGCGGTCGGGGGTTCGAAACCCCCCTCGGGCATGGATATTTGTGTCGTCCTTAGTTGTAGGTACTTCATAAGGAGATTGTAAGATTAGGGACTGATGACCCCGTAGTTAAGTCCCATAAGTTCTACAAACATTTGAACATTTTATGCCAGTCGACATTGTCAAAAGCTATCTCCAAATCGACAATCGCTAAAAACGTAGGTTTCCTTTTGCTTAGCCTATCGTCTAAGATAAGTCGTAATATTAGTATTGCCTCCCGTGTTCCAACATTTGTCCTAAACCCAAACTGATCTTCGCCAAGGTCGGATTGCACCAGTTTTTGCACGTCTGTAATAAACGGTGCCGGACGGCCACCCCTGGCAGTGCGCGATGCCGCGCTACAGCCGAGGAAGGCGCGGTCTGCCAATCCGGATGAGGCGTGGCTCTTCTCAGGGGGTCTGGGTGCTGCGACCTATCTCACCTCGCCGTGTTGGCGGCCTTCCGTGATCCATTCTGCACGCACCCGCTCCACTGCCGAAACAATTCCCTCCGCGTGCAGCAATCTAGTGGATGGCTGCAACTCACCCTTTCGTGCCAGTAATCCGTCCTCTTTCGAATTTACTGATTTGACGGCAAGGGTCGCTCATACTTAGAGACCTCCTGCACGTCTGCTCGAGCGGCGCGCACCCCTTTAACAATGAGAGCCAAGCCCCCACAATCGCTTAAGCGGCCTACCGCGAACAGCGGACAAATTGAAGAGCGCCTCGGCGGCCATTGTGGTGGCAAACTTCCGCGCGAACTTTAAACGTGCGTAAGATTCTTTCGATTACAGAGTATTCATTTCAGCGAAAACTATATCTGACTCCTTGAATATACAGCAACTATCGGTTGTAAGTTATCTGTTTAGACGCTATCACGCAACTGTTTCACAATTATTACTGTACTTCACGCACCAGTTGTAAATAACGAAATATATGTCAACACATGTTTCGGGACGACATTATCCCATTATAAAGTCATAAAACGTATCTACTGCTAGGACACATCGACAAACAATAGTTCTCAAAAATAAAACTTTACGCAGTACCACATCCATGTTTGATGGCAGCAAGTTGTGCACCAACGGACAGCTGATCTAACTTCGCAGCAATAAGTTTTATGACTTGATAATGTCGTCCCGAAACATGTCGTTTTGACATATATATATCAATATTGACAACTTGTGCATGTACAGTAATTATCGGTTGTATGTAAATTTATTCCACATACGGTGTAGAAATTGGTTAACATCGTTTCCAATTCCTAACGAAACCGAACTATAACATTTAGTTTTTTAGCGTTCTAAGTGCAGCATATGAACCGAATTTGTTAGACATGATTTTGTGGCGCTTTCTCAGTATATTCTACGATTCTGAAACTTTGTACAAACATTAATTTCGGAAGAGTTTCACATATTACGTCTTTGCTTTAGTGCTGTATTATCCAATATTTAGATATTTCATAGCACCAAAAAAAATCACAGGGCTGCCTGAAACAACTAATGTTAAAATAGATTGTGAAAGTGAAATATCAGATACATAACTGAAAAATAGCGCCTTACCCTGTGAATACAGCAACCAGCCACTACCAAATTCTAAGAACACGAAGTATGCCATAACTTATTCTTAACTAATGCAACTAACATTAGCATTAGGATATGTAGCAAGAATATTAGCATTTTAATGCTGTAAGCCGAATACAGTAGCGTGAACTGCCCAAAAGTCAAACGTTCGTCACAGGGTTAAACTTCACAAAGTGCATCCAGTGTGGCTGTGTCATTCATATATGGAACTATACACAGTTCTGCAAACCCCTTTCACTTGTTATACCTGTTTGTAAAGCGGATTACCTTTAAATTCTGCGTTACAAGTTGCTAATATTAATTTCATAAACAAAATTCGAACTGCAGTGAGGCAACTAATTTCGTCATGCCAACAGTTATTTTTACACAATCATAAAATGAAACATTATGAACTTGCTGTCCACCAGTATTGCCTAAAGTAGCTCATTTTTAAGAGCTACCAGTATTATAAAAGCCTGTCTTTATTTCATTCAATCCTATATTGTGTTGACTAACAGTCTGTTAAGCAAGAGTAACTATCTCTGAACACACGTTGTAGGGCTACTTGTATTCCTGAGAAATTTAAATGGAAAGAGGTATTCGATGTTTTTATTCCTTTCTTAAATTTATTTATGCATTTAAACGCTGAGCAGCTCTTCACCATCGCGCTTCATGTACACTGCGATAGTCAAACAATACAGACGTGACTATCAATTGTGTATGTATATATCCCGCAGTAGCTATTTCAAATCAAATGTCTGTAAATCTATCGGACCAAACTGCGTGTTCATTAGTCCGTAGCTTACAAATTACTTAAACCTAGATAAACTAGACCAAGGAACACACACACACACACACCAGGGAGGAGTCGAACCTCCACGACGACACTTGCCACTGCCATGGCGGCCGGGCGAAGGTTCAAATTATCCCGCGACAGCAGCGCCGTGAGGGAGTCTAGTTATTTTTACAAGATCTTTGGTGAGAGCCGAAGGCACATCTTACCGGTAAGAGATGTGGCTCCGCGATAAGGATGTTAAACTTGAACCACAGTCTTAACATAACTGTAGCAGCCGCGACACTCACTGGTGTAAAACCTGGTATCGTCTGACAGCTGGGCGACACTAGCGTTCCAAGCGGTGAGCAAGGGAGCCACCTGTTAACAGCATATAAATCGAACGGATAAAACGTTCGTTCCCTTTTCTACGTAATTCACGTTTCGACTCGAGGGCGTTCGTCTGTCAGGCGAAAAGGATGATACTAAAAATAAACAGTAGTGGAACTAAAGCATATCAATCGGATGACGAAACCTGGTACATGGTGCCTAATAACGCAGGAATACGTGCCGATCCGAATATTTTTTCAGCTTGCCCCATTGAATTCGAAATAATTTACATAAAGATATATAAACAGTTTTAAGCGTGATATACGTGGTCGTGTAGCTTCAAAGTAAGGGGTGTGAGGATGCGACAATGCTGAGAGGGGGTATGACATACAATATTCTTACCGTTTCGTTCTGAGTTTTATATTTCAGGACACCTGTCAACAAAATTTCGACATTTGTCCTTACTATTTTCCTGTGTCATATCAGATGCTTCAAGCTAACAATTGAAATACGTTCAAAAGTATTGGCCTTGTTAAAAAAAAAAAAAAGGACGAGAATGACTACAAACGGCCAGATTTGAATTAGCTGTTAATATTTTTTACCCCTTCGGGTTTATGCATACCTCGCCAGACAATTTTCTTCTTATTTTCGAATTTTTAAGAATCTTACGGTTTAGTTCATAATAACCATTTTTTTCTGTAATGTTGGACATCCAAACGGCAGTACATTACCAATTTTTCTACGTCCGAAAAGATCAAAACCTCTTATCATACACTTAAAAGTATGCAGTTTTCAGGTGAATCATAATAAAAACATTTGAGGATTAAGATTGTGTTACATCCCTCTCTGGGTCCTTAGAAAATCTGAAAAAAAGGCAAGTACGATATTTTTCTTGTAGTTGCTACATTTAAATGCGCTACAAGCATGCCTCATTCCAAAAAGCATCACGAAACCAAGATAAGAGTAAGACTATTTACAATGTACGAAATACCGCCACCTCAGTGGTGTCCCCTGCCGGCCGATGGCGCGCTGCTATCGCTGTGGGTGGGTAACAAAAGCTCGCTCGAGTGTCGTGACTGGTATGTTAGACTGTGCTTGAACCCGCGGATCGACACGGATAGGCACAACATTCTAACGTTCGTATGAAACTGTTTACTGGTTCAGGATGTTCTGTCATTTTCTGAACCTCAGTGTAGTTACAGAGATTGCTGTTGGAGAGACAGAGATAAGAGCGCAGTAAGCAGATTCAGATGTATGTATGTTGCCGTTCTTAATCAGCGATTGCTTGGCTTGGAGTGGGTAGCGTAGTCTGGAGAGCTGCATCGAAGAAATGATTCGGCTGTAAGCAGCAACAGCAGCAGTAACAAGAACAAGAGGTGTCGCGCTGGATTCGTACTTCCCTGTCAGAAAGGTAGTGAAACCGTGAGACCTGACGTTCTCCAGGAAAGTGTTATATGGTGCCTACTGTTCCTTATCTTTATAAACTACTAGCTGCAAACCCGGCGTTGCACGGGTGTTTATCCTACACTCTCGTAGTAAAAAATGTTCAAATGTTTAAGCTTAAGGGACTTAACTCCGGGGTCATCAGTTCCTAAACTTACAAACTACTTATGAACTACCTACAACTAAGGACGGCACAAATATCCATGCCCGAGGGGGATTCGAACCCCCGACCGTAGTGGCCGTGCAGACCGTGACTGAAGCGCCTCAGTCCCTTCGGCCACCGCGGCCGGCGCGCTCGTAGTACACATCGCCTTCCCCTTCTCTCTGCATCCACCTCTCTCCCCCATCGCTCTGTTCGTTTCCATCTTTACCTCTCTCGGCAAAGTTCTCTGCAAGGTACCCTCTGTCATGAACCATACAAACATTTATGTACCCAGTGATGTTCCTCTTGGTTTAAAGGTCATGCGTGATAAAATTCTTAAAGATTGGAGCAAAACTATGTATTTTGTAAAATTCCGTGAGCATCCTCCACCATGCACCGAAGATAAGTGTGCAAGACGAACAAATGCAGCTGCCAAACCATTTAGATAAGCTATCTCCCGCTTCAAATTCCGGCCCTCTACATTTGTTCAAGCGATTCTCGGAAAGATCGTTGACTTCCCTCCGGCGACTCCCATTTCAGTTCCAGAAGCAGCACAGTAACAGTCGCGCAATGATCGAACCTATCAGTAACAAACCTAGCGGCCCGTCTCTGAATGGCTTCTAGATCTTCCTTCAAACCTTTCATTCCCAGTTTTGTTCCTCGACAACAATGTATTAAAAGCTGGTTTATACCGTATTTTGTGTATCTATCCTTAAAGTCGCATTTTTGGTGATTAACAACATACTTCCAGTACGACATTTTGCCGCTTTGTACGGCGTGTAGTCACTTCTGAGGCATTAATTTTCCGTCTTGGAGGTTGTGTTGCGTTGCCGTCCGTACGTGGCTGAGAGTGTGGGCTTGAGTGTGGTTCATGTTATGTTATTCCATCAGTGAATTGTCTTGTCTGTGGTGCCGCGCGAAAATTATGCAAGTATTATTGATGTGACAGTGTTAACTATTAACAAAATGTTCAAAGTAATAAAATACCTCGATACAAACGTCTGTGTTATATATGACATAAACAGAAATAGTTCGATCAGAAATTTTGAAACACACATTTTGATGTGTAGTGCACTGTATTAATACATATAACGTTGAATTTTAATTTTTCCAAAGCTAAATTGATTATGTGAGAATGAAAGGTTTAAACTGATCTGGTGGTGATCCCAAACACTCAACACGTTCGCACAAGCGTTTTATGTGTAGTCTCATTTACACACGAATTAATCTTCCCAAAATTCTCCCAATAAACTGTAGAGGACCATCTCCTTCCCCAACGACTGTCCTCATATGTTCGTTCCCTTTCATACCGCTGCGGAGCATTACACGTCGATATTTAATTGACGCGACACTACTAATGATGCATTAAAACATTGCGGGATTGTTTCTCCTGAAATGGCAGAGTGCTCTAAGACGCCTTGTTACAAAGCGCGCTGTGGTGCCCCGTCGGAGGTTCGAGTCCTGCCTTGGGCATGGGAGTGTGTTGCCGTTAGGTTAGTTTAACTTGGATTAAGTACTTTGTAAGGCTAGCAACTGACAACCACAGTATTTTTGTCCCGTATATTGTCAAACATTTGATTTTATTGTTTCTCCTACTGATCTGCTTCTGATTATATTTATCATTTACAGCTCACAGCACGTAGAAATTGGATTCCAGTCATCCTGCATCCTACTACAAAGAGGGCACCTTCCTATACACATCATCAGTAGACAGTCGCACATTGCAACTCACTGTGTCCGTCAGATCATTTATATAGGTAGAAAATAATGAAGTTCCTATGACATTTCCCTAGGGCACTCAGGACGATACCGTACACTCTCATGAACACTGGCCATCGAACAATGCATACCTGTTTCTACTACTTCAGGAATCTTCGAGACGCTCACATATTAGGGTAACTACTCCAAATGCTCGTACCTTCGTTTGTAGTCTGTGGTGCGGCACTTTTTCGAATGCCTTTCGAAACTCGAGAAATACGCAATCTGCCTATTCAAAATTTAAATGTTTGTAGAGCTTATGGGACTTAACCTCGGGATCATCAGTTCCTAAACTTACAAACTACATATGAACTAGCTTATACTAGAGACGGCACAAACATCCATGGCCGAAGGGAGATTCGAACCCCCGACGGGGAACTGCCTCGCGCATCGTAGCATAGCGCCTCAATGCTGCGGCCAATCTGCCTGTTGCCCTTCATCCATAGTACGCAGGATGTCATGAGAGAAAACGACAAGCCGGGTTTCGCACGATCGATGCTTCCTAAAGCGGTGGTGAAGCATGGACAAAAAGATTTTCCATCTCTATGATGATGATGATGATGATGATGATGATGATGATGAGTGAAATACATAAAGTCTTTGATTTTTTCTTCATTTCTAAGAATGTAGAATACCGCATGTCTCATGATCGAGTTGACAGCATTCCTTTTGGTATTTGGGTATGGCACTTCTTCGGGATGTAATAGTTTCATTAGTGTTATAGTTTTATCTGATGTTCGTAGCATAAGCCATAGTACATGTCGAACATAACCTCAAATATCGTTGATATTGTCACAGGTAAATTTGTGCTCGTCTGTCTGTATCAAGTTATACGTGCTGCAATTTGGTGCCGGCCGCTGTGGCCGAGGGGACTGAGGCGCTCCAGTCACGGTCTGCACGGCCACTACGGTCGGGGGTTCGAATCCCCCCTCGGGCATGGATATTTGTGCCGTCCTAGTTCGTAAGTAGTTTGTAAGTTTAGGCACTGATGACCACGTAGTTAAGTCCCATACGCTTAACAAACATTTGAACATTTTGCAATTTGGTGATTCCGCCAAGTGTTATGGTATGTAGCCGCGAAGTCGTCGGGATCTTCCTGTTTACTGCTAAATACAAACTTCATCTTACATTTGTGGGTAAATGTCGGTCGTGAATATTCCGCCTTCTTCCAGTTAAAATGTTTATACTTCTGTTCTATCACGTTTCTCGGTTTTCTGTCTATCAAGCTTTTTTTGTACACTTCTCGTACTTGTTGCATGTTTTTCTGGGGAACTGCCCTGCGAATTCAGCTGTATTAAGTGAGAAAATGTTCGAGGTGATACAGCTCGTTCGGGATGTGGTGCGCATCTACTGGCGGGTCCAGGCTGATTGGGGCTATCTCATGCAGATGATGAGCCAACAAGTTGGTGGCCGAAACTTTACATTGTTGGTAGGTCTTGGCAGATGTAGAGCACCTGTGCCTTACTATAAACATCTGTGAGATTAAGACCGCCATCTTTGTGCATTAGTGTAAGGGTTTCATATGTGACTTTAAAAATCTACTAACGAAGTGGCGGAGCGCTGCGAGCATTCTCTTTCCCATCTCTTTGGGTAGTGGCAGAACTTGAGCTACATAGTTCACTTTGGCCGTTATGTATGTATTGAGTAGCCGAACGTTTTGAATTTCATCGAGGATTCGCAGGCTGGAAAGTTGTATTCCGGCTCTCATACTCGTGAATATTCTTTTGTAATTGTATTCCACTGGGCTAGAGGCGGACTTCATCTCCAGGCAGTTTACTATCTAGCACCCACCTACATAGGGAGACACGATCATCGTAATAAAATAACATAAATGAAATCCAAAACTGAAAGATTTAGATGTTCCCTTTTTCTGTCGCTATTAGAGAATGAAAAGGTAGATAAATATCATAAAAGCTTTTCGATGAATTCTGTGGCACGCACTAAAATGTAATATGGCGAGTAAAATACCGGTATAAATTTGAAAACTTTTAAAATCACGGAATAATTTAGATATAGATAAAAATTGAAATACATGCTTGGAGTGACGTGGGGATTTATTAGAACAAAAAAGAAAAGAATAAAGTATTGCTAGACGCGTGAAACATCTCTTGCGCGCGTCGTTTGGTGGTGATCGTGTGCTCAGCCGCCACTTTCGTCATGCTTGGCCTCCCAGGTCCCGAGACAGTCCGTGCGATTATTGGCTTTGGGGTTACCTGAAGTCGCAAGTGTATCGTGATCGACCAACATCTCTAGGGATGCTGAAAGACAACATCCGACGCAAATGCCTGACGATAACTCCGGACATGCTCTTCACACCATTATTCTTCGACCACAGCTATTGTTTGAGCAATTACTGTAAACACATATGGTAAACATATGATGGTGAACATATTGAGCATTTCAAAAATGTTCAAATGTTTGTAAAGCTTATGGGACTTTACTACGGGGTCATCAGTCCCTAAACTTACAAACTACTTACGAACTAGGACGGCACAAATATCCATGCCCGAGGGGGGATTCGAACCCCCGACCGTAGTGGCCGTGCAGACCGTGACTGAAGCGCCTCAGTCTCCTCGGTCACCGCGGCCGGCTTGAGCATTTCCTGTAAAGAACATCATCTTTGCTTTGTCTTAATTTGTTATGCTAATTATTGCTTTTCTGATCAGATGGTTCGCCAACTCTCGGACGTTTTTGATTTTTTGTTCCATTAAAACCCCATGTCATTCCAAGCATGTGTGTCAATTTTTACCTCTCTATCTGCAAAAATAATGGAATGCGGTCTTAGAAAATCAGGCGATGCTGAAGGAATTAGATTAGGTAACGAAACAATGGTGGTGGTAGAAGAGTTTTGTTACTTGGGTAGTAAAATAACATGCGATTGTCGCAGTGCAGACGATATAAAATGCAGATTGGCAATGGGAAGAAAAGCACTTTTGAAAAAAGAGAAATTTGCTAACATCGAATATTAATTTAAGTGTAAGGAAATCTTTTCTGAAGGCATTTTTGTAGAGTGTTGCCTTGTACGGGAGTGAAACATGGGCGATAAGCAGTGCGGACAGGAAGAGAATAGAGGCTTTCGAAATATGGTGCTACAGAAGAATGCTGAAGATTAGGTGGGTAGTAACCAATGAAGAGGTACTGAACAGAATTGGTGAGAAAAGGAATTTTTAGCATACCCTGACTAAAAGAAGGGATCGCTTGGTAGGACACATTCTTAGACATCGGGGAATCGTAAATTTAGCATTGGAGGGAAGTGTGTGGGGTAAAAATCGCAGAGGGAGACCAAGAGACGCGTATAGTAAGCAAACTCAAGTGGATGTGGGTTGCCATTCTTATGAGGAGATAAAAAGGCTTGCTCAGGATAGAGTAGGGTGGAGAGCTGCATCAAACCAGTCTCCGGACTGAAGACCATAACAACTGACTTTTTGATCACCCGGTGTGTAGAGGTAGAACGACAGCCTTGTAGTCGCGTTGCTGCAGAGAGGTGGACGGCCGCGGTGTGGGGCGTCGTCATGGTGACGGAGCGGCCTGTGCGGACGCGTTTCTCCGAGGCAGGCCGGGCCGGGAGAAAGCACGCCCCCCCCCTCCCCACCCTCCTCCTGAAAGGTCAGCCGAGGCCGCCCGCTTATACGCCGTACCGAGCGCAAGCTGTACAGCCGCTCTCCGTACACGGCGGTCAGCTGTCTACAATAACGCAATCTCCTGGATCCGACACCGCACCCCATCGTCCGACTAAAACTGACACCCGCGCACGTCGTCCCTTAGGCAACCGAAGAAGTGAAAATGACGCCTTGAAACATGGACACTCTATGCGGCATGTTGTATTATGCAACAGCTGCGCTTCGTCTGACAATTCCTGGTCGTTTTGACTTACTGGATCGTCACAGCTTCTGACAAGTGTTTCCACAGCGCTGCGGTTCCGCGTTCGTTCATCTCGACCGCCAGATGCTTCTTCAATGGGAGGGAGAGGCCGCCATCACTTCAGGAATCTTTCCTTCCAAAGCGAGCTTGAGTATCGGCAATAGGAACAGGTCTGGAGGATTGAAATCCGAGGAGTATGGTGTATGTTTAAGTTAAACCACCCCCATTTTTTTTTTTTTTTTTTTTTTTTTTTTTTTTTTTTTTTTTTTTTTTTTTTTTTTTTTTTTTTTTGCAAGTAGTAGTATGACGGTATTGGCTGTGTGTGAGCGAAAGTTGTCGTAAACAAGAAAAGAGCTACCTTGTTCTGCGTAGACGTAGCATGCAAAGTGTCAGCGTAATTTGCACCATTCAAATTTGTTTCCTCAGAATTTTTGAAAAAATAAATAAATAAAATAAATCAAATGTTTAAGTTTAAGGGACTTAACTACGGGATCAGCAGTCCATAAACTTATGAACTACCTTACACTGAAGACGACAGAAACATCCATGCCCGAGGGGGATTCCCACCCCCGACCGTACCGACCGTGCAGACGGTGACTGGCGTGCCGCTGACCGCTCGGCCACTGCGGCCGGCTATAAGTTTCCTGTGGCTACTGTCTCGACTATCGAAAAAGGTGATGAATATCTTGCTGCGTGAGTTTTCGGCACTGATCTTCGTCCGACAGGGTGATGTCCATGATTTGTCGTTCCGTTTCATCGTCAGTGACAATGCGGGTCAAGAAAGTGGGTGTAACATCCGCCGTTTCGACAAAATCCTGTAAAGCCTCTAAACGTACCTGCTTTTAATCGATAGTCAAGTGACGTGGACAGCACAACACGTTTTCCTCTTCCCTAACATCTGGGTGAAAGATTTTTCACACGGAATCACGATTTATCTGCATTCGCTAGCATGCGCACAGGTAATCGACGATCATTGGTGATTAATGTCTCTGTCAATGTTTTCGTCACTGACGGCGGTCGCCGATCGAACACTATCGAGATTTTCAGACAAATTTCCGGCCTCCTCGGAAACGGGCGAACTACTCATACACACATTTTGCGGACAGTGTTTCAAATGTTCAAATGTTTGTATAGTCTATGTGACTTAACTACGGGGTTATCAGTACCTAAACTTACAAACTACTTATGAACTACTTACGAACTAGGACGGCACAAATATCCATGCCCGAGGGGGGATTCGAACCCCCGACCGTAGTGGCCGTGCAGACCGTGACTGGAGCGCCTTAGTCTCCTCGGCCACCGCGGTCGGCGGGACAGTGTTTGACCCCCATAAACACGTACCATCAGTGCAAACATTTCTTTAGGGGTCTTGCCGAGGTTAAAACTTTAAATTGATCCTCTGCTCGTTCATTGTCCTGTTCTCAGTTCAGAACCAACATATTGAAGAAGCACTTCATCCAAGAGGCCTGACACGGAATACACACGATGCTCAACTGAACTACAGTAGGGGCAGGTTAACACTGGCCGCTATGCAGTTGTGGCGGCGTTGTGATTCGCCTGTGTGCCCCATCGACCGAACTGGCTTCATTCACTAAACTCTGTCAGATGTTGTATATAATGGGCGCGCGCTTTGTGTGTGTGTGTGTGTGTGTGTGTGTGTGAGAGAGAGAGAGAGAGAGAGAGAGAGAGAGAGAGAGAGAGAGAGAGAGAGAGAGAGAGAGAGAGAGTGTATTTAAGCATCGAAAGAAATTATGGCGTAAGATATGTGTAAATTACGTTATTCATCTCCTTGGGAAGACTTCAACTTGCTCTTATGAATGATATAGTTATTCAGTGACATAGCATATTGTCCCTGAATCTTTTGTTATGCCGCGAGTATGTGAATGAAATACATCAGTTCCAAAGTTTGTGTGGATGTCGCGAATTGGTGATGGCACTGGAAAACTTTTACGTTGCGAATTTTTATTACTTCGTATAGTTTTCCTAATTGTAGATTTACTAATGAAGGTGATTGCAGTACAGTGAACACCACATAATGTGTGAAGAATAGCGTAACTTCCGAAAACCTTCGCACAGTTCACAAACAACGCCTGCCCCGCGCTTCCTAGAAACGGGTCTCGTGTTTCGACCAGCGGCGCCCCTTCGCAGCGCCATCCAACAGCTTCGCACCGCTACTTTTCCTGCCCCATTTCGCTGTTCCCGAGTGCGTCTCCTGTCAACGCCACCTAAGGTTCGTTCCAGCAGCTGCCAGACTGCTTGACGCGCATGCGCATCGCTGAAATTGCGTTCCAGCAGCGCCTTCTCCCGCTTCTGGCTACTTGGAGTGTGACTGTTTGGTGTTCCAGCAGTTGCCGCAAGCAGGCAGACGCTACCCGAAAAAATATTTCTGGCGCGGTCAAGCTGCCAATTTGCGCATGCGCAGAAAGGTGTGAGGTAGAGTGGGGGGTAGCCATCACGTGATGCGTGAATGTTTGTAGCGTGTTTTTCGGTTATTTCGAAGTCACTGCAATTCTACTTCAGATCAGATTTCTCGTTTACACTTCTTCGTTATTAGGAAGGAAAGTATTTTAATCACTCCTTTAAAATCACTCCTTTAAAATCATCTTCGCCTGCAGCCAGAAACAGTGCAAAAAGCGTTCCAGCAGTGCAAGTATCAAACAAGGGTTTTTACATTATAGTAGCTGCGCATGCGCAGTAACACCTGTTTCTTAGCGCTTGAAACTAGCGGTCTGGCAGCTGCTGGAACGAACCTCTAGATACAAGGCCTATGCGCTGCCTGCCAAGAGTAGTCATAACACAAGCAAACTACCTGTCTTTTGTAGCGTTCTGCTGAGTCTAGGAATACGTACACGTTGCACACTGTGTTTCAGAATGTTTTTCGTGTTATCTATGTGATTCTCCATGCAGATTTTCGCTGGTATGAGACAAAATACCTAATATGAATCGTTCAGATTCCAGTATCGGTAAGATACCTTACTAATAGTTCCTAACTATTTTAACCAAAACAAATTTGAATATGAATCACATAAATAACAATAAGAACATTCTGAAACACAGTGTGCTGTATATACGTATTCCCAAAATCAGCACAGCGCTACACAAGACAAATAGCTTGCTTGTGTTTGGACTACTCTTGGCAGGCAGTGCACAGGCCTTGTATCTAGGTGGCGTTGCTCCTATCCGCTGTCAGGACAGACATCAAACAATGGCCAATAATTAATCAAACTTCACACGACGTGCTGCTTGCGACATTCCAAAGGGCTGTCTGGGGCCGCGGTGGCCGCGGGGATGAGGCGCTTCAGTCACGGTCTGCACGGCCACTACGGTCGGGGGTTCGTATCCCCCCTCGGGCATGGATATTTGTGCCGTCCTAGTTCGTAAGTAGTTCATAAGTAGTTCGTAAGTTTAGGGACTGATGACCCCGTAGTTAAGTCCCATAGACTAAACAAACATTTGGCTGTCTGGAACAATTGTCAGGACGCTTGCCGTCAGGTTTAAGTAACAGATATGATCTAGCTTGGACGCAATACTGTTTGTTGTAATTACTTTGGTGTAATTTACAGAGGTGTTGATCTAAAGATGTTTTATTAACATATAACCAACGATATTGTTACAAACAAAATTAAGCACAGAATATTTAATAAAAAATCTTTGGATCAACAGCTCTGTAAATTACACCAAAGTAATTACAACAAACAGTGTGACCTAAACAGTAATGAAATATATATATATATATATATATATATATATATATATATATATATATATATATATATGAATGTAAGTAATTACAACTTGTACAGTCAATATAACATTGCCATATTAATGTATTTTCATGTAAAACACACTTTGTTCTCTGTAATAGGTGACTTAGAAAATGGGCAAAGCCAGAAACTAGTCGTCAGCATTTCAAATAAAAGCAGCTTTGCTGCATATTTAAAAAATCTCTTTTCTACAATATTTAAGAGCTGCAAAACGCGACATATCAAAAACATTTGACTAATACTTGTGTCTCAGCTGCGATTGTTGCGCTACTCTACTCACCCTCGCAGTCCTGACTGCTACACATGGCGGCCCTTGACGACCGGCTATAGGCGCGGCGGCCGCCGTACCCTGCCGACTCACATCTGTCTCTCGGCTCATAATAATAGCTGCACGATGAAAATAGTCTCTTTACTAAACAAGTTATCGTCATTAATGTATTGCATGACAGTCATGATTCCGGCCATGCAGCCAATGTGAAGTGCCATACATAGCTTTAAATTATCTGATACGTCTAAACTGGATGTCAACATTACACCTATGAAGGTTTGGTTTCGTAGACCAGTCGTCATTTGATAAAAATTGTCAAAAACTGAGACATTGTGTTGCTGCATCACTGTGTAGGTCCAAAACATGTTTATTATTATTATTATTTAATTGAAGCATTCTAGGCATATCAGTTTCAAACTTGAATGTGACATTTGAAAATGGCGCAATAAATTAATGACGGTAAACTGATTATTAAAAAAAGCACATTTGTGATTATACATGAATGTAGGTTCCCCACCAAGGGAGGGGGGGGGGGAGGGATTGTCTTCTTTCAGATATGACCAAAAGCCTTCAAGAGCCCCTGGAGGGCCGACCGCCTAACGTACACCGAAGACTTCAGGGCAACCTACTCGCCCGGAAAGCCAGAGATAATTGCAACAGAACAGAAGCATCAACTTGCTCTTCCTGCAGATGGCTCCGGCGCACTGTCATTGATAGAAACCGTTTTGGACTTTGTCGAGTAGCATACACTTGGTGCAAGAACTGAACAGTGGAATAAACGTGTGAAACTTGCCAATGTTCAGTAAAACGATTCTATGTGATACACAGTATTTAACCGACCCATCTAGTAGGCCTCATGCACTGCGAATTTGCTACCACTGCCTATTCCTTTTCTTCTCCCCCCTTTTCCCTCCTTCTTTTTTGTCCTTCACCACCTCTTTTTCTCTTTTTCTCTTCTTCGTTCCCCTCTTGTTTTCCTCTTTTTTTTCTTCTCCTTATTTTTCTCTTCCCCTTTTTTTCTTTTCCTCCTCCTTTCTAAGTTCCTTCTCTTTCCTCTTCATCCTTCTCTTTTTTTATTTACTGAGATGTTCCTCATAGTCTCCATCATAATAATTCGTCTAGTACATAGTGTTTTACACTAAATATTCAATATATTTCTCCAGGTGTCTCGATCTTGTGTACTATGATTCTGCGCCAAGTCTTCTCATTGTGAGCTGTACAGCTGTACCAGATGGTAACAAGTTGTCCTCTTCTTCTTGTCCCATTCGGTTCCCTTTCCAGTACCAGTTTTGGTATTCTGGTGTTCTCTATTGTACGTACATACCCATAACATTGTAATTTCTTTGTAACGACCACTTCATCCATTCTTTCTTTTATTTCCATCCTCTTTATTACTTCGGCTTTTTTAAATTTTGGTCTCTCTCTGGTCCATAATTTGGAGGCAATCTCCTACACAATTATGTGATTAAAGTTTAAACCTGTTGATTCTGGAGGTACCCGGAGAGACCTATGCGGCTGCATTGAAATCAGCATTTACAGTGTGTCCATCAGCCAGTAGCTCTGCTATGTTCGCCTGCAGTGTGCCCCCCCCCCCCCCCCCAGTGCCCCTGCCACCGCGCCTGTTGTTCTCGGCCCCGCGTGTGCCTTATCTGCTGTGCGCGGCCCTCAGCCGTCTCTCTCTCTCTCTCTCTCTCTCTCTCTCTCTCTCTCTCTCTCTCTCTCTCTTTGGGACACCCACTCATCTGGCTGCCTCTGCAGACTGGCTTATTGGCCTGTCAGCGGCCACCCACACCAGAGCCTTACCTGCCGCTCTGTCCACAGGGGACAACTCCGAAAGCTATTCAAAGCCACAGTGTTCAAGCTTTCCACTAACAGATATGACTCACAGAAACACACCTGCGGTCGCCACTTACATCGAATTTACAAGCCACGAACTTACGAAGTACGCGAGAATTCGAAAGATGTAAATCTATCAGTGGTGACAATCTGAAGACCAGCTGTTGACTTTTCCCACACAACTCGTGCAATGTCAACTAGGGAAACTCTAGCGTAATGAGAACTTCTAACGGCCCCCAACTTCCCAGACAGTCATATTCGCTGCATTACGTTTCCCCCCGACTTCCCACAATCACTAGGGGCAAATGCTGGCACGGTTCCTTAAATAGGACGCGACTATTGTGATTAATGATGACCGTAGGATATCTCGCGTTATTCACCTAGTCGTGGTTAAGTGCCTCACTGTAGAGCCAAAACAATGCGTATCAATCCCCGATCATTGTCTTCATTTTTGTCAGTCATTCCTGGCTACTCTCGCCTGTATTAATATCAGTTAATTCGATAAATGCCGAGTTATGCAAAAAAATCATTCGTTCGTCCCTCTGCATATGGCAGTTTAAAGGTTGGAACAAAGAAGCGGCGTACCGTCTCCAATGCGACGATGTACGGTCATGTTCAAACCACATCAGAAGAAAGAGATACATCTTAAAAAAGCAGGCATTCTTGGTATTTTAAAACATGGAGTAGGGTAATAAAGTGATTTTATATTTTAAAATAAACCATTACAAAGAAACTAATTATTGTAAATGTACACCTAGTTAAATTTTTGTGCAGAATTGTGAATTACATCAAATGGTAATGTTTGAAACTCTTTCTTCCTTTCACAAGACACAAGGGAAAGTTACATTCCCTGCAGTAGAATCCTGCCCTAAACTTTCCGAACCAGCACTGTTCAACAATAACTGCCGTCACCGCTAACAATCTATTGCATATAATGCTCCTACCTTGCTTCTTGTCTTCGATTGGACAATGCGAATATTTTTTGTTGTTGTAATGCTGGATACCTGCATCACCTTTTTTTTTTCTCCCAGTGTTCTTTTTCCAGTATGCAACTCGAGACCTGAATCTCAAATTGCAGTCCTGATATCATAATAATAATAATAATAATAATAATAATAATAATAATAATAATAATAACTACCGGTACTTGAGTAATTAGCCAGCAATACCAAAATGTCCCAAAAGGTTAATTATTGCTTAATATTTACAAATGTTAAAATATTTTTACATGGTGCAAATACAGATGCGAAAATAAGATGACAATGTAGCCGAAATACTACATCGTACTGCTACAAGCGTTGCGTTGCGTTATCATTCATCCGTATATATCGTTACCGTCGTCCGTTGGGACTTGGGGACCACCTTATTCCGATACCACGAGCAGTTTTGGCCCTACTGCCTAAAATACTGTTACGAGCTTGACTCTAGCACTGAAGTAACGATATCTGTTAGCGCAATTGTAAATCTGGCCTCAGTTTATATTGAAATGGGCTTCTGAGACTAAGTACAGATCCCCGAGATCGTTTTGCTGCTCTTCCACCGCAGTCTACTGACGTCAGTAGCTGAAGGCAGGGAGTGCTGACACCGTGGTGGGCGTTGAAACATCGCGGAAGGTTTGTAAAGTACCGGAGCACGTAGTTCATCGTCGTGCTAGTCCTGGGCACACAACGAGCTACCCCGACATTGACAGGACGCGAGGGAGAGCGACCCTTATACTCGATTTATTAATTCACTGACCTCTGTTTGACATGGTCGTTAGTACGGTCCTGGAGTGGAATTTACTGGCCTGCAGCCCCTCGAAAAAGTTCCTAAGCAATTGTATCGGTACCATAATTATTTCTATGAGGAAAACAGCAACAAGAAATTCGTTAACACGGCAGTGAAAAGAAAGACATCCTATTTGCACCCACATATAAAACGCGGTAGCCACGTTACGGATCGCGCGGCCTCCCGCGTCGGAGGTTAGAGTCCTCCCCCGGGCATGGATGTGTGTGTGTGTTGTCCTTCGGTTAGTTTAACGTAGTTTAAGCAGTTCGTAATTCTAGAGACTGATGAGCGACGTACACTACAGGTCATTAAAATTGCTGCACCAATGAAAATGATAAACGGGTATTCATTGGACAAATATATTATACTAGAACTAACATGTGATTACATTTTCACGCAATTTGGGTGCATAGATCCTGAGAAATCAGTACTCAGAACAACCACCTCTGGCCGTAATAACGGCCTTGATACGCCTGGGCATTGAGTCACAGAGCTTGGATGGCGTGTACAGGCACAGATGCCCATGCAACTTCAACACGATACCACAGTTCATCGAGAGTAGTGACTGGCGTATTGTGACGTGCCAGTTGCTCGGCCACCATTGACCCAACGTTTTCAGTTGGTGAGAGATCTGGAGAATGTGCTGACCAGGGCAGGGGTCGAACGTTTTCCCTTTTCCGCGAGCTATTAGAGAATGGAAACAGAGAATCATAGTGAACCCTCTGCCATGCACATCAATGTGGACGTAGCCGGCAGGCAGGGAACCAGTCGTGGACGGGGCAGAGCGATGGCGTCCCTGCTGAGAAAAGCCCGCGGCCACTTAGCGCGTTGAGCTCGTCAGCGCGGCTGAATGGACGCCGCAGACGGGCGCGACCAGCGACGCGGGTCACCAGCACCGAGCGGCTCTAGAAGGGCCGAACCAGCCACTGACTGCCGCTGGGTCTCACGAATACAACATGACAAGTCCCGTAAAAAGAATCATTCGGTAGGACCAAAATAAGCCAATACGTATCCCGACTTATCCGTAGGTTATGAGAAAACTACGGTCCAAGGTTTTGACGTAGTTTTCTTTTAGCGCGCGTCTCCTTCAACCGCAGCTGTGGCAGAGCAGTTAGAACCGCCACTTCACAGTATTGCGCCCTGTGTTCGCAACTCTACTTGTCACTTGTTTCGCCTCTGACAGTTCATGTAAAACATGGCGACTTCCACCGCGCTTCGGCATTGGCGTTACACTGTAGGTCACCCCCAACCCTACAACTGCCTAGATCAGTCAGTTCAAAGAACGGAGGAAGTGAATGGCCTATCACTTCCAATAGGACCAATATTCGAAGCCGCAGCGGAGTGGCCAAGCGCATTTAGGTGCTACGTTCCGATGCGCGAGGAAGTTCCCTGTCGGGGTTTCGAATCCCCCCTCGGGCATGGATGTGTGTGTCGCCATTATTATAAGGTTGCTCATAAGTAGTTTGTAAGTTTAGGCACTGATGACCCTGCAGTAAAGTCCCTTAATCTTAACAAAAATTTGAACATTTTTTGAAATGACCTTTCCATTGTTCTGTTTCGCTTACCATTGTCACATTTTTTCCAATACATGTACAAATAACGTCGTTTTCGCCTATTACCTGTCTAACTGGTGAATGAATTTAGAAAAAAAAACTGTTTTCCATAAAAATGAATAGATTTAAATGGTGTACTCTAGACTTCTTATTTTTGACCGGCGAGCCGCCCGCTTTTGCACGGGTGGGGTTCATATTTTGCATCTACACAAATCGATGTGTTTATACATTTTGTTACTATGATCTACGTAACATGATTAAACTCAAGGCATATCATGACGGTACAATCCTCAGCGTGTTTAATCCATATTTACAATTCACAGTGTAACAAGTATTTAAAAATTTTCGGTGCCGAGTGTGTGAACGTCGCTGACTGGAACTCAAATGGCTTTAGTTCAGAAATTGAACTCCGTTCTAGTGTGTAACACTAAACCTAGATTCGCCAAACTACGAGGTTGGCTTAATATTCGCAACTGCCGGATGGAAAGTTTGGGCCAGTAAATGATTACGCCTGCTATGTCATCTTCTACGAACTCCTGGTTAAACTCAAGAAGGTTTAGTACTGGGAGGGGATCTTGCAAACTGTGGGATAACTAGTGATTAGCTGTATAACGTAAATTTATTGAAATTTAAGTCAATTACGTAAGTTTTGGTTTTGTGTTCGGTGTCGGCCGAAAGTAGTAGAGGAGCTGGATTTCGGTTACGGATTTCGTTTCGGCCATAAATCATGTTTCGGTCGCACTCTAGCTTTTAGACTTTAATACCTTAGGCCCTACTGGTAACAAAGGAATTAGCAGTATGAGAAGTTTTAAATTCCACATTTAGTTTTTAGTTTTTCCTATGGAAGAGATGTTGAGTTTAGTATTGTTAATTTTTGGTGTAACGTAGCATATTGCTATTTATTCCAATCTGCTTGCATTACGGAACATCCCGATACCATTATTTCATAGTCTGTTGTTTTCTTTTCCAGAACTTTACTTTTTTCATGATATAAGTAGCTGAAGTCATTTTCTATTATTTGAAGTCGGAGAAGTTTAATTACTAAATATTAATTAGTTCGTGCAAGAGTTATATTATTAGTGTTCGATAGTATGCTATTATTATTATTTCTGATAAAAGTAAGTAAATTATTTTCTCATAATATAAAAGTAGGTATTACTGTTTAACAAGTAATGTTAGGAAAGCTTTGCCTTCATTAGTTTCTGTATAATTACCGTGAATTATGAAAGTATTCTTGATACACCTATTTTGTTAAATACGTAAATGAAATACTATTAATTGAACCGAGTTTTGATATTAATTTAATTAGTATTATTTACGCTACCTTTTACTGTAGCCAGTTGTAGTAATTGTTTACTTTTCCATTATAATTAATGTAATGAACTCAATTAACAATACGTAATTTTCAGTGTTGTTTGATAGATATAAATAGGATGCGTTCGCGCCATGTAATTGATTGTTTCCGTCGTGATCAAAGGCACAAACCACTACAGTTGGAACTCTAATTTTGTACAAATATGTGAAATTTCTACAATTGTTAATAATGTGGAAAGTGTTTCTACTGGTATTATGAATGGACTATTCATATTTGTGCCACATTAAGATGTACACTTCGGACTTAAGTATTTCACACACGGATTGTGTAAAATTGTATTACTGACGTGTGGAATGTACTTACCGGATTGTAGAGATCGTAATTAGTGACACTAGTAGGCTAAGTTTTCCATAAATAGGGACAACTGGGCACTAATGAATCATTAAAAGTGTCAAAGAATTGCAATTCTGTGTGTTGCCTACGTTATTTGTAGCGGATTAGTTTTGTCCCATGAAATTTCAGCCTGCCGCTACCGATTGCAACGATCTACAATAACATCAAGAAACAACGAACTACGACGCGTTAAGATACAGTGGCAAAGAAAGATGCAAGAGTTTTCCTAAAGCCATAGGGTAAACGTCCTAAGTTTTTATCCGAATATTGCACGTAAGCAACGTACGGGCCACCATCTTTACGTTTGTGTTAGTCGAGGGATCTCTGAGTGGGTACAGAACCCACAGGAGGAGCGTTAGGAATAGAATATTGGTTCTGATCAGCGTCATTTGACAAATCATTTGAAAGCTATACTAGAGCAGTGTCTGCCAGCGAGGTTTCGAAATTTCTCGAATCTCACTTCCTCGCTTGTTCTTCGTGACGGAGAAGCCGGGAATATACTGTTCCGATAACTCCCTCTGCTCTTTTGTCGTGTGTATTCCAGATACATCACGAGCAACGGGTAACGAGGTTTTGAGGACATGCGGGATGTTCCTGGCGGAGCCGGTAGAGAAGCCGCCGCCGGTTGTCGTCGATGCTGTCCTTAGGGGCGTCCGAAGCGCCACCAAATTCAAATGTTTGTTTAGCTTATGGGACTTAACTGCGGGGTCATCAGTCACTAAACTTACAAACTACTTATCAACTAGCTAATACTAAGGATGGCACAAGTATCCATGCCCGAGGGGGTATTCCAACCCCCGACCGTAGTGGCCGTGCAGACCGTCACTGGCGCGCCGCAGTCCCCTCGGCCAACGCGGCCGGCAAGCGCCACCACCTAGAAGACAAGGCCTCACAGTTGGCCGTGGCTACGTCACACATAAAGGCCGCGATCGCCAGCTCATTGGCTGGCCGCTGCGAGGCGGTGGGCGTGCCCCAGCTGACAGCCAGTGAGCTGGCGGCCGCGGCTTTTAGGTATGACGTAGCCACGGCCAGCTGTGAGGCAGTCAGAAGTACCACCCCCCCCCCCCTTTCTCCGTATCCCCCATCGCATATGGCGGGGCGAGTCCTCACCGTCGGTTTTGTCAGATGTTAGAGTGCCTCACAGGAAAGCGTACCTTTCATAGAATTTTGATGCTCACACACACGCTAGTGGATAAACACAGGTGGCACATGGAAGAGCGGCCCCCGTAGCACGTGTTAAGACTTAATCCTTCACGAGCGAACTGGGCGTCTCCATAGTGAGTCACGAGTGGCGACTGCTGCTTCAGATGACTGGGAGTTCACTTCTTTGAGTGGCGGATATTTGATAGTTGCCGCGGCTCCCACCCCCTCCCCGCTCAGCGTCCAAAGAGACATTTGCAAGTAGCGGCGGGTTCGCGCACCCCCCTCCCCCCTTTAGATATATTTTCGTTAAGATCTGCAGAATGTCTTAACCTCGGCTTGTATGCGCTTGCTAAGGCGTCGGCATACCACGCTCCTTTATGTCATACTTTTGTTGCAAGCTTAAATATGAAATATTTATTCCTAAAAGATATTGAACGTTGTTTATTTTTCTTTGATAATAAACACGAAAAACATATGAATATCCACATGAACAGTAACACACAATAAGAGATTACATTGTTAACTGAGTGTTAGAAAATGAATTTGTTACGATGAGCAGACCTACGGGTCACGTGATACTGTAAGCAGCACCCCCTCCTAATCTTTACGCATGCGCAAATGCTGCTATGCCATACATCATTTCAAATAGTTAAATATTTTTTACAATCAAGAGTATGTCATGTACCCTGAAAATCGCGACACATTTGCTGAAACGTCGAAAGATATGTGGGAAGTAACAATAGAAAAATTGTTCCCGTATCTGTTTAAAATTGCTTCTAGTCGGGCTCGAACGCACTACGCGATTTCGCTATCACACGGTTATTCTTGTTAGGTGGACAGTAGTCACTTCATTATGATCGGATCTTCTGAAGGCGTTTACAGTTGATGCGTGTATAATTAATAGTTATACGATATTTTACCAAATATGGCGTTTTTTATTTCAATGCGCCAAAAAACAAATATCAAGGGCGGATGTTGCCTTCATGGAGGATTTACGCATGTAGAATGCAAGGTGCGCAGTACATCCATTGCCTTTGCTTCGGGACTATTCGTGCGTAATAGTTAGAGCTCGAGTAACCAGGATCTGGTGTCTCTACCAGAACGCCAATGTAAAAAGCGACGTTTCCCCTCCTCCCTCCCTGTCGCGGGAGCGTCCATATGCTGCTTCCAGGGGGTTTAAGAGAGAATTTAAACGTCAGCCGCACATGCGCACTGCAACGCTGCGGTCACTGCCACCTCTATTAAGCGGCCGCGCTACGATTCGTATCAACACCACCTAGAGACAAGGCGTTACAACAGGCCGTGCCTACGTCACACTTAGAGGTCCCGGCCGCCACCTCACTGGCTGTTGGCTGAGGCACGCCCACCGCCGCGCAGCGGCCGGCCAGTCCGATTGCGGCCGCGGCCTCTAAGTGTGACGTAGCCACGGCCTGTTGTAAGGCCTTGTCTCTAGGTGGTGTTGCTCGTATACGCGCTGTCTTCGCGAAGTAAAACGTTTTTCACGCGATAAAAATACTTTAAATATGAATATAAAATGATCTAATAGAAGAACGAAACGAAGACTGATAGTTTAAAGACACTTCGTTTATTTTTATATATTTTTGACGAATTACAGCGTTCAAATGAATGAAATAAATCGCAATTTGCGATGTTATGGCTTCACTGTATTAGGCTTAGATTGACTACCAGACTGTGGAGAATGAAAATTTGTGCCCGGCCGGGATCTCCTGCTTACTAGGCAGACGCGTTGACCACTTCGCCACACCGAGAACACAGTGGCGGGAGACGTGCAGGAAAGAGTCCTCTGCAGTCGGGTTGGTCACTGTGTCGTCGGTGGCGGAGTGGTCAACGCGTCTGCCTAGTAAGCAGGAGATCCCGGCCGGGCACAAATTTTCATTCGCCAAGGTCTGGTAGTCAATCTAAACCTAATACAGTGAAGCCATAACATCGCAAATTGCGTTTTATTTCATTCACTTCGTTTATTTGTTTACTTTTTTCGCGACGATCTTTTTTGTGCGGTTTCACTGAACCATTGAAAACATAGGACGCGCAGCCACACAAGTTATTAAGGCTTCGTGCCTGTGCTTAACAAATTGGAACGAATGACAACACGGATGGAGACAGTCTCCTGTTCGGATGACATTTTTGAAAGCGAAGTGAACCTCTGTGGTACTGGTTGCGGTCACATCACATTGCAGCGCAGTTGAAAGTCGCACGCCGCCCACCGGGCTGCCGCTTTGACGCCGCCTGGACACCTTGTGTGTGTGTGTGTGTGTGTGTGTGTGTGTGTGTGGTGGCAAGGACGCGCGCGCCCACGCAGCCGGCTTCCTGGAGGACTCTGAAGCCGCCGCGTGTCCCCAACAGCTGACGCTCTCACATGTGTGTCGCCGATCTCGATAGAATTTTCCATCGACGTTTTACATCTTAATATGTCTATATATTAGTAAAAGAATTCCTGAAGTTATTTCGATGTGTAGCATTGAAAACGTGATTCTCCATCATCAACTTTGACAATGATTTTTTCAGTAACTACTGAATGTCTAGCAAAAAGCCGAATCACTTGTGTGTCTATATTAAATATACAACGATCCTGCAAAATTTGATCGAAATCGATGGCCCACATGTCAAACCCTCTGCTTGTTAGACAGACTTACTGCAGAAATCTGGCGCGGCGCTTCCGTGGAACAGAAGGAACTGGCCATGCCCAGACCGAGTCTGATACCTGACGTCTCGTAAAACGAGACAGCGCTCCAGTAGCCGAATACCTTCCTGATGGGCTTCAACACCTTACGATTCGTCAACTGAACCTTCACAAGATGGTCTGAAAAAAATTGAAACAATGGTAATGTACGAGAAAGTAGTTTCACCTATTTTCTCGAAACAAAATAACGAAGATAAAAAAAAGTGGCTATAGGTACAGTAATCTCTTTGATCCTTCACCCGCACGTGCAGGGTCAGCACTGTATTAAACGCGGATTTGGCACGTGTTAATGTTTGCAGGGTGGCCGGATGCCCTTCTTGCCGCCACTCCATACCCTCCAGGAGGAAATGTGTACACCAAATGTCTGCGTATAGTGTGTGAAAGTGTGAAGGGTTACGAAATGCTTGCGAACCGTGTAACTGAGGCGGGACTTGGAGACCAGCCCAGCATTCACGTAGGGGGATGTGGAAAACCGCCTAAAACCCACATCCAGGCTGGCCGGCACTCCGACGTCCTTCGTTAATCCGCCGGGAGGATTCGAACCGCGGCCGGTACGCCTCCCCGTCTCGGGAAGCGGTGCGTTAGACCACACGGCTAACCGAGCGGGTCGCGTTGAGAATTTTAGACATACTGACAATAAAGTTGCAATATTTCCACAGTTGCTGAAGAAATGTCGTTTTCCACACGATATTGACTACGTGTTTCCCGGGTTGCGTCGAACAGATATTCCACTTAATATTCGTTACTACTGCTACCAATCACTCTATTGTATTGTTTTATTTAAAACACTACAACGTATGACTTTTTTTGTACTTTGGTTCGGCACGTGAACTTCTAAAAATTGCTACATATCGCAATTTCCGTTCAAGTAGTCTTGTAAATTTTTTTAAAGTAAGTTTTTCGGAGACAAATGTTGGTAAGAGCACGTTAATTGAACATATTTTTCCGTCGCCACAGTTTATGCGGTCCATTTTGTTCTGAATTTGATTTTGGAGGTTATGTACAAGGTAGTAAAGTTTAAGGAATTGGAGTGGTCGACATATAAACAGGAACTTAATGGAATGGCATTGCATGTTTTATTTGTAGATTGTGCTTGCTATTAAACAGCACTGTTGACACTCAGTTGTTGTTTGATTTGCAGGTAAGTTGGTGCTCTTGGCGACGCTACTGCTGGAGTTTGGTGCTGGCCTCTGTCTGCGGAGAGAGTTTGTGCTCGCTGATGGCCGTCTGCACCCAGGTCAGTGTGGGCAGGAACAGCGTAACCCAGAGTCTGCTTTTTTTTCCCATTTAGCATAATATCCACCTGTCGCCGTAAGATTTCTCTCCAACTTTCTGCTCATAGATACGTTTCGCCAGTTACAGAATTGTTAAGGCTTTCGTGGCCATTTGGTAACGCATTGTCTGTTGGCTTCTATCCAGGCTTCTTTGGGTGACGTTAACTTACAAGACGCCGAGACAGAAACCATCAGGCAATGTTTCGGCAGTTATATCGTACGTGTTCGAGATTTACTTGTTATAGTGGCACTGTTGTGTGTGGCGTTTAATTCTATCTATCTCTTTGGCCCTTCCCCGCAGATGAAGAGTCGGCACTGTGTCTCACGTGGATTTGGTATCTGTTAATATTTACAGGGTGGCCGGATGTTCTTCCTGCCGCCACCCCATGCCCCCAAGGAGAATATGTGAACCCCCAAATGTCTGTTTATAGTGTGAGATGTGTGCGAAAGTGTAAACTGTTAGGAAATGTTTGTGAACCGTGTAACTAATGCGGGACTTGGGGACCAGCCCAGCATTGACCTAGGGGTATGTGGAAAACCGCCTAAAAACCACATCCAGACTGGCTAGCACTCCAACCCCTTTCGTTAATCCGCTGGGCGGATTCGGGCAGGGGCCGGTCAACACCAGCTAGAAGGCAAGGCCTCACAGCAGGCCGTGCTACGTCACACTGACCAGGCCGCGGCCTCCAGCTTACTGGCTGCCTGCTGGGGCACGCCCCCTGTCTCGTTGCGGACAGCCAGTAAGCTGGCGGCCGTGGCCTGGTCAGTGTGACGTAGCACGGCCTGCTGTGAGGCCTTGTCTTCTAGCTGGTGTTGGGCCGGTACGCCTCCCCGTCCCGGAAAGCTGTGCGTTTGACCATACGGCTAACAGAGTGGGTCTATACGTATACCGATATCTGAGCTATTTTTCGATATAACCACCAAAACAATTGAGACAGTTGTTACATCGTGGGATTGACAGTTAACTTTTGTTTTCCTTTGTCGTACAAGTCAGCCTGTGAATAAAAGGAGCGCCACAGTACTCTTCGTCGACGTCGAAACACCGGAGGACAGGAATTTCTTGAGTCGCGATAAAAGATGGATTCCGTTTGGAACAAAATGAGGGCTGCATGCTGGATGATAACACGTCCCAGGCGAACTTTCTCAAAACATTTACAACCTTGGCCGAGAAAGCTGTTTAAAGTGGTCTTACAGCGTTTTTGGAGCCGTTTTTCAGTATAAAAATTACTGAAGTAAGGGGACAAACATTGGCACGGAGTAACACAACACCAGCAGTAAGCATTACACGCAGTGGTGCGGTGAATCGGGGGGGAGGCAGGCACATGGGGCTGCAGACACCCCCTCCCCCAATCCTTGCATGAAGAAAGCCTCCTAATGACTTGTTCTTTTTTTATTTATTTTTTTTATAAATCATGTTAATGATTTTATGTTTTCTGTAAACGGCATAACCACGCACATAGATTGGGACGTCGAACGACCCCCCCCCCCCCCCACTTTTTTGTTTTTCTTCTTATACTTCAATTTTACGGTACGATGGCATAAAATTTGTATGAGCTCAGACCCTCCCAGACCAATAGGCTGGATTCGCCACTCGCTCTGAATGGCAGGTCGCAGTTTCCGCCTTGCTTTACAGTAAGAGCTGAGGACTACTGCCACACGCTGGTCCCTGTCACAGGCAGCAGACTTGAACGACACACGAATACAAAAGCTAGTCCCACGATACGATAAGTATCTCCATTGTTCTGGTGACTGTCGAAAACTAGCTCAAGCACTGCTGGA
The DNA here is from genome assembly GCA_026315105.1 of Locusta migratoria. Classification (NCBI taxonomy): domain Eukaryota; kingdom Metazoa; phylum Arthropoda; class Insecta; order Orthoptera; family Acrididae; genus Locusta; species Locusta migratoria. The sequence goes on along the minus strand of CM048746.1, from coordinate 68,400,104 downwards.
ACTGTTACCAAAACCGTGTTATTAGTGTGACTTTGTTGTCTTTGTTCTTTAAAAAAATAGGGAAACTTATTTTATAATTGCCCCTTGTAAGACTACTTGATTGAAACAGTCGATGCTGAGAAATTGGACGAGGGAAAATGGCAATAAGTAGTAGTAGTAGTAGTAGTAGTAGAAGAAGAAGAAGAAGAAGAAGAAGAAGAAGAATAGTCTAGGATTCAACATGTCGGACATCGTGGTCGCTAGAGACGGAGAATATTCTCGCATAATTTCAGAGAGGAAGCGTCCCGGCGTTTGCAAGCAGTGATAAGGGGAAGAGCGAAAAGCATGAATCCGGATGGCTGGAGGCGCATTGACCCGCATTTTGTTGACATTGCGTCACCTCGGTCGTAACCCTACTTGGGCAGGGGAAAAACGTGGAAATGACATTGACTGCCTGCGGGAGGAACGGAGTTTTGAAAAAAGATATTTTTTCAACATACAATAAAATTGAAGTATTACGGCGTTGTTTCCAAAATAGTGATTGTAGTTTTGGAGTGAAATGATGGTGAAGAATAAGCAGTTCAGACAAGCTGAGAGTAAAAGCATCTGAAATACTGTAGAGGAGAACAGTGAAATATATAAGATTGTAGATGATGTAAGTAATGGGATGCCTCCGAACCGAGGAGAGATATTTATTGCACTTGCGGTATCAGCTGGTAAGCCAGCAGAGAATGGTCAGTATGGTGATGGATGGAGCTCTGCAGTTAGGTGAGGAGGATGTAGGGGCGAATGTTACGGAAAGGGTCGCAGAGGATAGAACAGGGATTCTTTTCCCCAGTTCCTTCGTCTTTCACGTCTCTGTAAGATTTCTCCGTAAGATTTCAAGGTAGGTCGCAGTCGACTTTAAACCATAGGTGTCGCTGTACCTGTGTGAGCGAGTTAGAAGAAGACCCAATCAAGCAACTTGTGTTCACGTCACAAGGAGGATTGGGCTTATAGGGTATTGAAGATGACTCATTAACAATAATTCAAACAAATTCTTATTTAGTAAGAAAAATAACAACTGAGTCTTTAATATGAATTAACAACTCGGGCCACAGCAAATCACGGCCAAACCAATACACCACGACTTAGGGTGCAATATACATATCTGAGAATTACCAAGTTAGAAACCATTCATACTCAGTTAATAATTATCGTAATTTAACTTCTTAACCCTTAACTACTATAGACGTTGACAGGAACGTAACTATTATGCATGGGTCTCTCAGACCGCTCTCTTATTTTCCATATATTAAACTAGTGTTTTGCTAAATCTATATTTTCATGACTTCCTGTCGTTCATTACACTTCTTAGAGGTGGCATTAGTAGAAATTTGACTTACTTTTAACAATGTAGTATAAGTAACATGACGACAAGTAAAACACAGCGCAATTTGCAGTACATTTTTATTTTTCGTGCTACGAAAAGAACAGGAAGTAATTATTTCTGTACACACCCACATATTATCATTATAGAGATTATATAACAAATTCACAGCGTGCTAAGATACAAAAATCCCATTTGAATTATAGTAAATTGTATGCGAAATCTCCTTTCCATTTACGACTCTCCCAGAAAGGTTGCCACATTTTCCTTATAAAACAAAAAGTAGAAACTAAAGGTACCCTTCTGTGTGCCACTAAATACTCTTTTAGTCGCTTTGACCCCGCAAACACTTCACGCAGACCTTTCTAGAACACCCCATACAAATTGGAACACCACACTGTTAACACGAGTATCGTGTTTTCCTCTTCAGATGAGGACAAATGTCACACGTTCTTCGATTTTTAAACTGTTTCGGTGTATGAGGCTCGTCATGTATATTCAGTAATCTTCTAATGGTGCCACTCGCCTCTCGTGGCAAGTGTCCAATAGAAAGTCTACGCTTCATATGAGGTTCAACTTGATCTCTTGCTAGGGTCTTCATGAAGCTCATTCTTGTCTTCACTTGTGCCTTTGGATACGCTTGATGTACCACATAAGAATTTACACCACACACAACATCCACTAAAGTGTAGGAAATTGCCAAAGGCCATCTTCTTGTGCGCCAACTTGAAAAATAACCTGCACATCTTTGGTCGACGCAGTCCTCACCTTTTGTTGTATTATAAAACTGTACGATCTCGGGTTTTCCTGATACAGGATCATCGTATTGCAGCTCTGGCCTTTTTGAGCACAAAGGAAACAAGTCATGTCTTCTGTAAACATGAGGCAGAGCCTGCGCCAGCGGCACGCAAACACTGTGGTCGGTCAGTGAGGCCGCGCAAGGCTCATAAATACGGAACAAAGAGCAGCAACACTGCAAGAATGCTGGCACGTGGACCTTGTCGGCCACCAGGAAGGTACACGGAAGAGCCCTTTTAGCTTGGCAGGGCCGTGTGAAATATCTCGACTCAAAAAGTCGTAGCGGTCTAAGAGACCGCAGATAGTAGTTAAGGGTTAAAGAACACAGTAGGGGCGATAAAATGAAATACATGACAAACTCAACAAGGAGAATTAGGTTTCTCTTATACACAACAAGTAAAACATACCAATCCAAGAAATCCATGCGCCAATCCGTAGTCCCTAATCAAAACACACGGGCAGACCTTTTGGTGGGACGCCCAGACACAGTCAGCTGCTCGGGGCGCACGAGGTTCCGGTACACAAATCCGGGCCACAGCTGCAGTTCCGCTCTTCCCCTTATCATTGCTTGCAAACGCCGGGACGCTTTCTCTCTGAAACTAAGCGAGAATATTCTCCGTCTCTAGCGACCACGATGTGGTGAGATGTTGAACCTTAAACTCCTCCTCCTTTTCTTTTACTATTTTCCCTCAACAATTGCGCCCCCCCCCCCCCACACACACACACGTACAAATACAATAAGAGCTATCTCCAACACCCGATAAAAATTATAAAATACATGAAATAATTGACCTAAACCTTGACATTAAACTCTAATGAAATTCTAGGCAATAAACTATGAACTTTGTATTTGCAACGAAGGTAATTTTCACCTGGCTCTTAGTAGCAGAAATTGTGCCACATCACAAAATCAGGGTTGTAACCGTCCTTAGATCTGTAACTTCAGCTATACGTAAAGGCGCAGCAGAAGCGCGCGCACACACACGCCTACGAATTCGAATAGTTCAGTGGACATAGAATTCTTACCGTGCATATCAGTAGGTTTCAGTTAGAGGTACCGATACAAACAAGTTCATGGTACGCACAGCAGGTAATAACACAAGAAACTTATGGGAACAAAATGCGGCAAAGACTGCGTTGCCCACTAGTTAACCGATCAGCATTCGCAGTAACGAGGTTTGCATGAAACAGTTTAAATTTTCAGATCGCAATAGGATCGTGTGACTACGACATAAATACTCGGAGGCTCATCAAGGCATCGGAATGTTCATGCAACACACTGCTATTCAAACCGGGCATACTCATGCAGACGAAAACGGATAGCGGAGAACGTTCCCCAAGAGAAGGTTCTCTTCCACAACCGAGAATGTTCAGAAGCACTATATACAGCTCACCGTCTTTGAAGAAACGCCGCCACCACGCACAGGACAAACAGCATTTACATGTTTCATCCGTCATTGGTCTGTACAATAACATAACAGCTTCATTCACGGTGGAACGAGACCCCAAGACCAAGAGTGCACTCAGCTCGTGCACCGGCTGTTTTCCACAAACAGCGGTTCGCGCAGTTGACATCACTTAAAGTGCTGCAAACTGCTAACACACACGTCAGCCGAGCGCCTCTGACCAGCTAATAGCCTGTCTTGCAGAGCACTCGCTCCCAAGCACCACGTGGTCCGTCACACTCGCAATGTCCATCCAATCTTCCAAATGCCACCACAAACCCGGCGCGCACGCCCAACCACGCCGCTCTCCAAAGATCATACGACCAAAGATGTGTGTGGTTTGAACATATCGATATTCTACATCTACATGGGATACTCTGCAAATCACATTTAAGTACCTGGCACAGGGTTCCACCGTTAAACTATTTATCTCCCATTCCATTCTCAATAGTGCGCAGGAAGAAAGAACACCTGAATCTCTCCGTACGAGCTCTGATTTCTCGTATTTTATTCTGACGATGTTTTCTACCTATGTAAGTGGGAGTCAACAATATTTTTTTTTTTTTTTTTTTTGCATTCTGAGGATAATGTTGGCGATTGGAGTTCGTACGTAACCCACGCCGCAGCGATAAGCGCCGTTGTTGTATTGCTTCCCAACTCAGATCCTGTATCATTTCTGTGACACTGTCTCCCCTGTATCGCTCTTTCGATGTCCTCCGTCAAACCCACCTGATAAGAATCCCACACTGGGCAGCAGTACTCCAAAAATGGACGGAAAAGCGCAGTGCATGCAGTTTTTGTACTTCTGTTGCATCTTTTAAGGGTTCTGCCAATAAAACGCAGTATCAGGTTCGCCTTTCCCACGACATTATCTGCGTGTTACTTCCAGTTGAAGTCTGAAGCAATAGTAATTTCTATGTATTTAGTGGAGTTTACGGCCTTCACTTTTGATTGGTTTATCTTGTAAACAAAGTTAACGGATTTATTTCGTACTCATTTGGACGACTTCACACTTCTTATTATTTAGTCAATTTTTACACCATAGTGATATTCAGATCGTTCTGCAGTTGGTTTTGATCTTCAGATGATTTTACTAGAGGGTAAATGACGGCGTCATCTGCAAACAACCTAACAGAGCTGCTCAGATTTTCCCCTAAATCGTTTATGTGAGTAAGGAACAGCAGAGGACCAATAACAATACCCTGTGGAACGCCCGATATCACTTCTGTTTTAGTCGATACGGTACCATCGATTACTACGATTACTCTCCGACAGGAAATCCCCCTATCCAGTCTCAAATTTGCGGCGATATATCATAAGCACGCAAATTTCATTAAAAAGCCGTTTGTAAGGTACGGTGTCAAAAGCCTTCTGGAAATCAAGAAATACGGAATCGATTTGCGTACCCTAGTCGATAGCGCCTCGATATTGCCACGGGTCAGAGGATACGTGGAGTGACGGCAGCACTATGTGCTGCTGAAGCACAGCCTCGCTTAGGATACGCCTCAAACTTACAAACAGAAATGAGGTATAGTGATTTTTACACTGGAATACTGGGTGTGGAGTAGGCGAGGTGAGTCCTGGGCTGTACTTCGCCTGCTCGGTGTGAGCCGCGAGGGAGCGGCAGGAGGCGCGGCGCGTGGTCCCATATTAGGCTCTGCCGTGACCAGAGGAGAGGAGAGGAGGGGGAGGGGCAGCTGGTGCCGCCAGTGACACCAGCACAGAGCCGACAGCACAGGCGATGTTTTGCTGCCGGTTGCAGGGAGATCAGTATCCTTCAACTAGTGCCCATATTGTCCGAATCTGCCAAATCGTGGATAGTGCGGCATCATCGCGATGAGACGTCTGTTACAAGCTGATCATTTGTTATGTAGTAGTCACTTGGTCCTGGCGGCGGCGGCGGTGATCGTTGTAATGACGGTGATGTTCCTATTAATTTGGGCAGTGATGATCCTATTAAGATTGTGATGATCCTATTATGATGATTATGGTGAAGATCCTGTGGCGATGATGTTGTCGGTCGTCCCATGTCGGATCACATGTTGCCACTGGCAGGGTGGTGGTAATGACGACATGTTGCCACTGGCAGGGTGGTGGTAATGACGACATGTTGCCACTGGCAGGGCAGGGTGGTGGTAATGACGACATGTTGCCACTGGCAGGGCAGGGTGGTGGTAATGACGACATGTTGCCACTGGCAGGGCAGGGTGGTGGTAATGACGACATGTTGCCACTGGCAGGGCAGGGTGGTGGTAATGACATGTTGCCACTGGCAGGGCAGGGTGGTGGTAATGACGACATGTTGCCACTGGCAGGGCAGGGTGGTGGTAATGACGACATGTTGCCACTGGCAGGGCAGGGTGGTGGTAATGATGGCGCGGTTGTCGGCTACACCACAGTGGTGTCGAGTATGCACTGATGATGATTCCATGGTTGTGGTGGTGGTGGTGGTGGTGGTGGTGGTGATTCTGTGTACATCAAGCTTTTGAACACTACTGGACAGTGGAACGGCAACAAGGACGAGTATCAGAGGAGAGAGACGCAGGCAGGCAGACAAACAGTGAGTGTGCGTCTGCGGCGCGCCGTTAATTGGCCCGGCGTCCGGAAGTCCGCCTCAATTACTGGCCGGCAGCCGCGGCCACCAGGGGACCGCCGACTGCTACTGCCGACTGCTCTCCGTATGCGCCAGCGGCGGCCGCTCCTAGCAGACGAGGAGCCACAGGTGGACGCCTGCTGGCTGCTTCCGCGTTGTTTTGTGCGTCCAGTTTCAGCGACACATTCGGCATCTTCAGCACCCCTGGGCAAACGTAAGAACTGGGCCTTCAGATTG